>JAXCEX010000131.1:0-75147 GCA_038382965.1 Ceratocystis huliohia | reverse complement strand
GAGTGGTATACTTTTCTCTCAGGCGTGGCCCGTTTGAAGGCGGTTTGGATTGCTGAGGTGATGTCTTCAGCCATCTTGTCTAGCTCCTGTGGCGTAGGACTGGTGCCTCTCGATTCCATCTCTCGGTGTATGGATATCGCGGCCTCCTGGCAGAGTTCCTGCAGCTTCTTGCGGTCTGTGTCGGCCGGGTTTCTCGTTTCCGTCTCGGGTCTGGTCGTGGGTCTGGATTGTATGTCAAGCATCATTGGTCTGTGGTCGCTTCCCACTTCTAGGTCGCCTCCGCACTGGTAGTTGGTTACCTTGCCCCAGCAGTCCGCAGATACTAGGGCTAGGTCTATCACCTTGCCTCCATTGTGCGTTAGCTGATGCCTGCCATTCTTGAGCATGAGTCTACCAGCTTCCATCAATTCCAGTAATTCTTCCGCTTCTGGGTCTGGCGTATTGGTCTCTGAGTCCCATACCGGATGGTGTAGGTTGAAATCTCCGACTATCACCGTGTTTCTCGGCCTGTGTGGCAGGTTTCTCAACAAGCGTGATGCTTCGTTCTTCCTGTCACTGTTGCCTCCGGCGTTGTATACGCTGACCACTTGTAGGGTCGAATTCCCGATCTCAGCTGCCATCATACTCACGTCGGGGTGGGTCTCTGTCAAGGCCGTCTGGTACATTTTGCATCGTGAGTGCCTGTACACAAAGACTAAGGATCTCCTTCGAGTTTGCTCGTTCTCGTTTCCGTATGCAATGTGCGGGGTTTCCATCAGGGTGTATTGTGGGTGTATGGCAGTCCTGCCGCTTTGAGTGCCCGAGGGCTCCTGTACCAAGACCATGTCCGCTCTTTTACGAGCGGCCATTTCAAGGAGAGCCTTCTGCGCGTCTGGTTTCTTGCGGACATTTGCCGAGAGGATGCGTATCCTCTGTTGCCTATAACCCCTCTGTAGTTATCACGATAAGAACACCATAAACCATCTGATCAATTAAAACTAATGTACATGATAAGCGAGTGTCCCAAAAATCTCAACCTTTGAGATAAGAATCGCCATAAAAACATAACCAATCATCTAATCAATTATATCTGATCTCTATACTCTTCTTCAGATATCATAACAACTATCTGACATGTCCTTGCATTATGTCCGGGCTTACTGCAAACACCACACCGCCGAACTCCCGGTCGCGCCGACCTTCCTTGACCACCACTTTTTCGACGATTCCCCTTCTACCTGCCCATCCACATTCATCTGGCCAATTGCTTCTCTGGCTTCCCCTACTCTCATCACTCCTCCTTTCTGTAAGCGGCTTCCTTTTGCCCTCCGGCGTCGACTTAGTAGGTCATTTGCTTGTCGAAGGTCACGGTTCTCCGCCTTCAATAAGGCATTCTCATGCATCATTGTCTTGGTTCCCTTAGAAAGAGACTTTAATGCCTCTAGAATCGACTCTGGAGAGCTACTTTGATGTCTTCTGACCCGTCTATCGAGGTATTCAGATTGAGAATCAGTCTCAATGACAGTCTTTGGCGTCCTAGAAACCCAAGCGGCAGACGGCCCGGCCACCTTCTCGACCGGCGTCGGCGTCCGTAGCCGCACATCAAGCTTCGAAATGACGCTTTCTGGGTCAAGGGGAACAAGCCCGGCCCCTCTGAAAGCTGAATTGATGTTTTTTTCCGTCATGGTGGTCTGAAATGCGGCGTAGAAGGCGGAAAAGAACTCGGTTTTGGAAACGTGGGTTATCGAGCATCGCATCAGATGCTCAATTTCTCCACCATACGCCTTCTTGAGTAGGCTAAAGTATCCGACATCGAGAGGCTGGAGTAGGTGAGACAAATGAGACGGCATACAAAGCGTGACGATCTTGTTTTCCTGGCAACATCTCTCAAAATCGAGAGACTGGTGACTTGCGTGGCCGTCAAGGATCAAAAGAGGATAACGTCCAACCAATCGCGTGTTTGTGCACTGATCAAAGTGCTTTAACCATTCAAGGCCTATCTGATTATTTGTCCAGCCGTTGGGAGATACTGTGATAGCCCAGTCGTCTGGGAGAGTGCTATCTTGGTACCAGTTGGCGAGGTGATACTGGCCCGCACCGATGATGAACGGCGCGATCGCCTAGCCTTCCGCATTGATCGCCTGGATGACGGTAATCCATTCCCGGTTTCCAGGCTGGACTAATTTAGGTATTTCACGCCTTTCTGTGCCTGTGATGACCATTGCGTTTCCGATAATGCCCATCATGAAGCCAACCTCATCGAAGTTGTAGATATCAGCCAGGTCGATACCATACTTGGCGATTGTGTTCTCCACGAGCCGAAGCCAATTGCGAATAGTCGTTGGATCTTCGCATTTAGCTCTCTGATAGTCATATTTCCGAAAAAGACGAGTCTTGAGCTCTTGGCGTCGCTTGACGAAGTTGGAAGCCCAGCGCTTGCCGACTGGCGGTGCGTCGCGGTCGGCAAGCAATTGATCAGCCATTTCTTTCACACCACGAAGCCGAGGGGGAAATGCTCGCGAATATAGGTCGAGAATAAAGTGAATAAGGATCTGTTCCTCTAGATTAGATAGCCGACGTGATTTCTGGATAGTATCACGCCGAGACTGGATGCCTTGCTGGCGGCGACGTAGTCGTCGCTCATCGACTGTATAGGTGCTTGCGGCGCGTTGGATGCTTAGTTTTGGATTATTTTGAAGGGCATGAAGGGCAAGAAGGGTTTTAGCTTCAATAGTAATGGCTGACATTTTAGGTTGCTGAGAATCGATTGGTCAAATGGAAAGTTGGGTGTAAGGTAGAAAAGTGCGGCACTTACATGACTGCGGCGCTTACTTATCAAGTACGTTATAGACAAGACAAACTCTAGGAGGAAGCTGGAGGTTTGGCAGTTCAATACACACAAAGGACAGCGAAACCAACAGGCCCTGATAGAAGAGGCAGGCAGGAAAGGGGTAAACGTAATATGTATACAAGAACCATACATTGCAGGTCCCCCAGGAGCACAAACATCGGTAAGAGATCCAAGGTACAAACTCATGATCCCTCTGGGAAAGAGTGAAGACCCTCCAAGGGCTCTGACTTACACCAAGAAGACACTGGCGGCCACAATAGTCCCTATCAGTGGAGGCGGACACCAGGATATGATGGTTGTGGAACTTGCAGGGCAGGGACTACACATCGCAAACGTGTACAATGCAAACCCAGGAGACCCAGAAAGGGGATAGCGTTGAAGAAGGCACAAGAAACAGTCAGGGCCAGAAAAATGATACTCGTGGGAGACCTGAATCTGCACTCACAGCTGCGGGACAGCAAGAAGAAAGGTTCAAGTGACTGCGATCAGATTCATGACTGGATGGAACAGGAAGCAGTGGCTTTGCTCAACGAGACAGATGACAACACCTGCTTCTCTAACAGGTCGTCTCCCTCGGTAATTGATCTGGTCTTTGCCTCAGACTCACTCCTTGGCCAGAGCAATTGCACTACCAAAGTCTTGAAAAATCTCAACTGCGGGAGTGACCACCTCCCACTAGTAATTAAGCTGGAGGAAGAGAACCCGCTAGAGAAACAGAAATCGAGACCTTCGCAGTCAACCTGACCAGAATGATGACGAAAGCACTCGACCGAGCAGCACCCAGAGCCCTGGGTAAAGGCACGGGGAAAAGATGGTGGACCCAACAATGCACAGAAGCCGTCAAGGAAATGAGGTTAGCGTGGAGAAGAACAAGAGAGGATGGCTATAGAGATACAAGCTTTGAAGCATACGAAGCAAAGAGACGACTCTTCCAAGCAGCCATCCGCAAGGCAAAGAGGGATCAGTGGAGAAAAATCATAGAGGACCTGACAGAAGCGAAAGACGTGTTCAGGCTTGTCAACTGCTTGAAGGCACCGAAGTCAGACGATGGACTTCCGCCAATTGTGTACCAAGGCCGTCCAATACACACTCCACAGGGAAAGGCAGAGGCGCTCTTGGACACACACACTCAGCCAGCCGAGAATGGAGTGCGAGGTGTAGAGAAAGCCAACCCAAGGGCGCGGCACTGGGAGCGCCCTACCCGGGAAGAAGTCAGGGAAGCAGTTTTCCACGCTGGGAACACAGTGCCGAGAGAAGATGGCATCCCAAACACAACCTGGAAGGCAGCATGGCCTTCCTTTGCTGGACACATAACAAAACTATCCGGCTTATGTATAGACCTAGGATACCACCCCAAGATTTTTAAATCGGCAATAATGGTGGTGATCCCGAAAAAGAAACCGGGCAAATCACACCCGAGGAACTACAGACTGATCTCACTCCTGTCAACCTTGGTGAAAAGCCTAGAAAGGATGGTGGCCAGAATACTTGCTGCGCAAGCAGTAGAGTTGAACATCATCCCACGGAATTATGCTTCAGCAGTCCCAAGAAGAGCTGCACGGCACAGTGAGAAGGTGATTTCTCGGGAGAGGGAGTGTGAAGGTACAAATTTGTTTTTCTTTGCTACTTTTCCTTTGTATTCGTTCTACGTCCTGTTCGCTGTTTTGTTCTTTGTTCTTTGTTCTTAGTTTGATGTTTGGTTGTTTTTGTTCATTCTTTCCTTTTCTTTCTTTTTTTTCTTTATTTGTTTTATACTTCAACCACAGTAGATCGGAAACGAGAAACAAGGTAACTCGGGAGCAATTGCGCTTCGCTCGGCAAACCTCTATAGTGAACCTTGCAGAGGTTTAATTCTGTCCGGTAACCAGTCCGGCGTCGTTTGGTCTCTGTGATTCCCGTAGACGTTAAATATATTCAAGTTCAAGTTCAGTGCTGCTTGAAGGGCGGGGGAGAGGAGAGGAGAAGTAAACAAACTTGAACTCGACGCATGTTATAATTGTGCGATTGTTGCTACTCCAAAAAGCTTCGCATGCATCATTTAAGAGGACATTCCAGTAGATACTCTAGTAGGTACTCACACATTCACATTCAGGGCTACTGTCCCGACCATGTTCCAATCAATAGATGTGGGGTTTATTGAAGCTATATATATGTACGTCCTTTAGCATGTGACAGCCAGAGTAGCATCAGGATGTTCTAGATACCGGCCCATCCTCGATCGCAACCTGGTAAATTAACCTATCTGTCAAAGCCATGCTGTTCGTCTGATTTACCGGAGACCGTAGACAACACCAAGCTGGTCAATTCCGTCGCCAGCCTGGCCAACAAAGCCAACGATCTGGAAACCGTTGGGGGCACTGTACTTTTGGCAGGACGTCGAGGTTCTACCCACCTCCACCCATCTCTCGCCGGTAGTGGTTGCCTTGACGTATACAACGTGGTTGTTGCTCTCTCCCGTGGCCTGGCAAATATCGATAGTAGTCCAGTATTCATCAGCTGCCAGGGTGATCTCCTTCAGGTCACCAGCGTTACCACCGTGCTCGAAAAAGGTGCCATCATCGAGGGTCACGGACACCTTATCGACACGTTCGTTGCCGGAGAAGGCAATCTTGTTAGCCTTGGGACGGTTTGACTTGGTAGCCATAGTAGGAGCATCGTTGAACCAAGACTTGCCCAGGGAAGTACCAAAGATGTCAGACTGGCGCAGAGTCTCGCTCTGCGTCCAGGTCAGACTGACTTGTACGGGGTCACGGTCAGTCAAAACGCTGCCAGTTCCGGCAAAGGTCTTGCCAGCATACTCAAAGGCATTGGCATCGAGAGTAAGCACCGAGGAACCGCGCGAGAAGACCTTGTCTCCCAGCTCGCACATAAGGGTATTAGAAGGGTTCTCGCAAGTGACATCAGCAGAAGCATCATCCTTGCGCACCAGGCTGAGCCAAGCATCCGACATGCCATGGTCGTCGTTCAAGATGCTAATGTTGTCATCGGCACGGCTGAAGAGGGAGTTGGTATCGCCAAAGACCATAACAGCGTTACCGCCAGACCAGGTCCTGATGTACTGAGACAGCTGAAGGATGTTACCAGCGCGTGCAACAATGTCATCGGCTCGCATGCCACCGTCGGTTTGAAGGTTGTACATGTCGATGTACACACCGTCAGCAAGACGAGTACGCATGAAGGTAAAGCCCTTGGGCGTATCGCAGTCGCCACCCTCCACATTGGAGCATATGTTCCACTTGACACGGCGGAAGTCAGTGAAAGGAAAGCTGGAAACAGTGTTGAGACCATCGCCCTTACCAGCACCACCCGCAGTGGTAGTACGGTGGGCGTGGTTGTCAGTCTGATAAATAGAGTCATGGTGGGTGAAGTCCTGGTGGGTCTAAGTTAGTGCTTGCTCTCTGGGAAGTAAGGATCGTGTGACGCTGAGAAACTCACCGACTGGATGTTGACAACGTCATAGTTGTTTTCAGAGATACGGGTGCCAATGTTCTGGGCAATGGTAGTCTTGTCACCGGTAACACCGTTGCCGTCGCCGGCAACGTTGATAGTGAGGACCTTCAGCGTTCCTGACGCAGCGCTGACCATGGCAGGCGCGCTGATAGCAGCAAGAGCGGCGATGGTGTTGTACTTCATAGTTGCGGTTGAAGTATAAAGTTGGTTAAATACAAAGTTGAAGTATGTATAGATGAAGAAAAGCCAAGGGGGTAAGTATCGCCTGATAACCAGTATCAGATAGGTATGTACAAACGTGGAGGGAGGGAAGGCTTAGAGATAAGAAAAATAGTGAGTGAATGGGCAGGAAAGAATGATATAGGTATGCAAGAAGGTGAAAGATGATGAGAAAATGAATGTGCTCTGTCAAAGAATGCGAATGAGAATGAGAGAATGATGATGGAGATAGAAGCAATATAGATGCTCGAAAGATGGGAAACTGGCCGCCTTTTAATGTTTTTCGATTCTCGATCAGCCTTAGCAAACCGATATAGCCACACCAGACTTATCTTCGCTGGCGACCTGGGGGACTCTGCTATGATGCCTCCCCTATATCAACATGATACGTTTTTCTCCTAACTACCAAAGCTTAAAACCCACGCACACGTCAATGCAATACTTTCCCTTGGTAGAGATCATATCGTATTCAAGCTTGACAAAAAGTCATCAATCAAGCCAAGAGTCCGACCTTACTCTCTTGGCGACTACTACCTCAGATTTCTAATCCTATGCATAGCGATACTACCCACCACGCTATCATAGCGCCTGTGGTCAGAAAGAGCGCCATCGTACTACAAACTCTCCTACAAGACTCTGGATCTACACAACTACTGAGCGCACAGAATTAAGGGCGGAGGGCGTAAAATACAGGCGACTGTGAAGCAACAGAAAACCCCACGGCAATAACCTACGGCCTCGGACGAGTCTTGCTGCTCCCCTCAAATCCAACTTACCACGCTAACAATCCATCCCGCTAGCTCCTCCCTCCCCTCAGTTCAAAGGACAATATTGAGATGTCTTGGCAGGACTCGCGTAACACATGTAGACGCGCTGCATAGACAGCCACAGAAGCGCCCGATGCGAGATTAATTTCGCTACTATTTAAAGCCTTTGAAACGGCGTCTAGGGGCTTGGCTGAGCTGAGGATATATTACATGGCAAGGAGTGACTGTCTCCTGACAGGGAACCCATTATCCCCCCATTAGCTATAGCATGCGCTTGGATCCCCAGGCATTTGGCAAAAGGGGGAAGCTGCGGCCCAAGCTTAAAATTGCCGCGGTATTGTGTAACCCTCTCCTCTCCTCTCTCCCCTCTCCCCTCTCCCCATACAGGCCTGAAGGGTATCCCAAACACAGCCTGGAAGACAGCATGGTCTTCCTTTGCTGGACATATAACGAAACTATTCGGCTTATGTATAGACCTAGGATACCACCCCAAGATTTTTAAATCGGCAACAATGGTGGTGATCCCGAAACAGAAACCGGACAAGTCACACCCGAGGAGCTACAGACTGATCTCACTCCTGTCAACCTTGGTGAAAAGCCTGGAAAGGATGGTGGCCAGAAGACTTGCTGCGCAAGCAGTAGAGTTGAACATCATCCCACGGAACTATGCTTCAGCAGCCCCGAGAAGAGCTGGCACGGACCTCACCTGGAAATTGGCGGATGTTGTCATTGGCGAATCAAAGCTGCGGAAGATCACATCAATTGTCACCTTCGACATAGAAGGCGCTTTTGATGCGGTCAGGAAAAACAAGCTGGTAGCACGTCTGAGAAAACAGCGATGGCCCGAGGCCCTGTGCAAATGGGTAGGTTCCTTCCTAACAGATAGGAGTGTCAACCTCTCGGTCGAAGGAGGGCTCCCAGTGAAGAGGGTAGTAGGGGGCAGTCTGCCGCAAGGGTCCCCAGTCTCCCCCATCCTATACATGCTATACATTGCGGAACTCTTTGAGAAGCTACCCAGCTTAGGATACGCATACGACGGTCTGGTGTACATTTCATCGACGTCAGTCCAGACCAATGTCCTCACTCTGCAAACCTACATGACGCAAGCGGTTGAGTGGTGTAAGGAAAACGAGTTACGGATCGACTGGAGCAAGACAGGCGTCATGCATTTGTACACCGGCCGTAAGACCCCGAGCATGAACACAAGGCTACGACTACCAAACGGAACAACGCGGAGTCCAGAGAAAGAAATGAAGTGGCTCGGCGTCACCTGGGATGCCAGCCTAAATTTCAAGACACAGTGTCGGGAGATGGCGACCAAAGCTCGTAAGACAGCAAACGTGTTGCGCCGCATTAGTAGAGTCCACAGCGGTGCCCCCCCCTCCCGAAGTCGGTGATGCAGGCAGTGAGAGCATGCATGCTACCACAGATGACGTATGCGGCCACCACCTGGTTCCCCAGAGCCAGCAAGGCCAGCATGGACACGCTGGAGAAAGTTCTCAGAGAGGGTTTGCGGGCCGCTGTACCGGTCTTTAAAACAACAAGCAAAAAGAGCCTATACAGATTTGCAGCATTCCCGAACATGACAATTATCTACCAGGACATGCTGCGGGCAGGAGGAATACGGGCATCAACATCCAACGCAGACCACCCTCTGTACTGGACGACAATCGACAGGAGCATCGACAAGGCAAAGGCCCTGTTGCCACACCCGATCAGGGACTCGACAAAACTCCGGTCAGAACAGGAAGGGCCAGCCGAGTCGCTGGCAGAGAAACTGAGCAAAGAAGAGGCAGCCAAGGCTCACCTGGACCTGCTCAGCAAAGAGTCACAAGATGCGATATGGGCCTACTCAGATGGCTCACGCAACAGTGATGGAGACACTGGAGCAGGCTGGGCTGTCTACTTTCGAGGCAAAATACTCGCACAAGGCAATGGCTCCTGCGGCAGATATAGAGAAGTGGCGGATGCCGAAGCAATTGCTGCCCTCAAGGCAGTTAGAGCTGCCATTGAAGTCGCCTCCTCGCAAGCAGAAGGCCTGAACCTGTGTGTCGACAATTTGGGAGTGGTAAATGGGATCGGCCGGAGGATGCAGAAACCGGCCACTTCACAGCTCGCAATGGATGAGATCCGTTGTACCCTTGCAAGATGGCAAGGCGGATCCGACAACTTGGCCCTGGAAAAGCCGGCCGGAAAGGTGCACTGGGTCCCAGGACACTGCGACGTCCCGGGCAATGAAGCAGTCGATCAGCTGGCCAAAGCGGGCTGCAAGAGCGAGGACCTCCTGATCCCAAAGGCGACAATGTCACTGACGGCAGCAAGAAGGTAGAGGAACGAAACGTTTAAAGCGGACTTCAAACACTGGATGAAAGAAAGCTGCCCGAAGATCGGACATCTCGGCGGACGCGCTGAACTGGCCGAGACCATACGACATCGGCTGGATGAAGGGACTACACAGAGGTACGGTCGCCCGAATCCTGGCAACGCGCTCTGGACACGGCGACTTCGAAGAGTATCACGTGCGGCTCAACCACACTAACGCAGTAATACGATGCCCAGTCACAGGGTGTGACCAAGCCAAGACCTTTAGCCATCCGTGGGAGTGCCTAGGCAACGAAAAGAAACTGTCTATGAGATTTGTACGAAAGCTCCTCACAGGAGACAAGAGCTGCAGATATCTGGCAGAAAACTAGACCCTAAGTGGAGGGTGTTCCGCGTTGGGATGTGAGAGGGGACGGCACAGTGAGGAGGTGATTTCTCGGGAGAGTGTGGAGGTACAGATTGGTTTTTCTCTGCTACTTTTCCTTTGTATTTGTTCTACGTCTTGTTTACTGTTTTGTTCTACGTCTTGTTTGCTGTTTTGTTCTTTGTTCTTGGTTTGATGTTTGTTTGTTTTTGTTCATTCCTTTTCTTTTTTTTTTTTTTTTTTCTTTTGTACTTCAACCACGGTAGAGCGGAAACGAGCAACAAGGTAACTTGGGAGCGATTGCGCTTCGCTCGGCAAACCTCTATAGTAAACCTTGCAGAGGGTTAATTCTATCCGATAACCAATCCGGCGTCGTTTAATCTCTATAATTCCCGTAGACGTTAAATATATTCAAGTTCAAGTTCAGTGCTGCTTGAAGGGCGGGGGACAGGAGAGGAAGTAAACAAACTTGAACTCGACGCATGTTATAATTGTGCGATTGTTGCTACTCCAAAAAGCTTCGCATGCATCATTTAAGAGGACATTCCAGTAGATACTCCAGTAGGTACTCACACATTCACATTCAGGGCTACTGTCCCGACCATGTTCCAATCAATAGATGTGGGGTTTATTGAAGCTATATATATGTACGTCCTTTTGCATGTGACAGTCAGAATGGCATTAGGATGTTCTAGATACCGGCCCATCCTCGATCGCAACCTATCTGTCAAAGCCATGCTGTTCGTCTGATTTACCGGAGACCGTAGACAACACCAAGCTGGTCAATTTCGTCGCCAACCTGGCCAACAAATCCAACGATCTGGAAGCCGTTGGGGGCACTGTACTTTTGGCAGGACGTCGAGGTTCTACCCACCTCCACCCATCTCTCGCCGGTAGTGGTTGCCTTGACGTAAACAATGCGGTTGTTGCTCTCTCCCGTGGCCTGGCAAATATCGATAGTAGTCCAGTATTCATCAGCTGCCAGGGTGATCTCCTTCAGGTCACCACCGTTACCACCGTGCTCGAAAAAGGTGCCATCATCGAGGGTCACGGACACCTTATCGACACGTTCGTTGCCGGAGAAGGCAATCTTGTTAGCCTTGGGACGGTTTGACTTGGTAGCCATAGTAGGAGCATCGTTGAACCAAGACTGACCCAGGGAAGTACCAAAGATGTCAGACTGGCGCAGAGTCTCGCTCTGCGTCCAGGTCAGACTGACTTGTACGGGGTCACGGTCAGTCAGAACGCTGCCAGTTCCGGCAAAGGTCTTGCCAGCATACTCAAAGGCATTGGCATCGAGAGTAAGCACCGAGGAACCGCGCGAGAAGACCTTGTCTCCCAGCTCGCACATAAGGGTACCAGAAGGGTTCTCGCAAGTGACATCAGCAGAAGCATCATCCTTGCGCACCAGGCTGAGCCAAGCATCCGACATGCCATTGTCGTCGTTCAAGATGCGAATGTTATCATTGGTACGGCTGAAGAGGGAGTTGGTATCGCCGAAGACCATAACAGCGTTACCGCCAGACCAGGTCTTGATGTACTCAGACAGCTGAACGATGTTATCAGCGCGTGCAGCAGTGTCATCGGCTTGCATGCCACCGTCGGTCTGAAGGTTGTACATGTCGATGTACACACCGTCAGCAAGACGAGTACGCATGAAGGTAAAGCCCTTGGGCGTATCGCAGTCGCCACCCTCCGCATTGGAGCATTTGTTCCACTTGACACGGCGGAAGTCAGTGAAAGGAAAGCTGGAAACAGTGTTGAGACCATCGCCCTTACCAGCGCCACCCGCAGTGGTAGTACGGTGGGCGTGGTTGTCAGTCTGATAAATAGAGTCATGGTGGGTGAAGTCCTGGTGGGTCTAAGTTAGTGCTTGCTCTCTGGGAAGTAAGGATCGTGTGGCGCTGAGAAACTCACCGACTGGATGTTGACAACGTCATAGTTGTTTTCAGAGATACGGCTGCCAATGTTCTGGGCAATGGTAGTCTTGTCACCGGTAACACCGTTGCCGTCGCCGGCAACGTTGATAGTGAGGACCTTCAGCGTTCCTGACGCAGCGCTGACCATGGCAGGCGTGCTGATAGCAGCAAGAGCGGCGATGGTGTTGTACTTCATAGTTGCGGTTGAAGTATAAAGTTGGTTAAATACAAAGTTGAAGTATGTATAGATGAAGAAAAGCCAGGGGGGGTAAGTATCGCCTGATAACCAGTATCAGATAGGTATGTACAAACGTGGAGGGAGGGAAGGCTTAGAGATAAGAAAAATGGTGAGTGAATGGGCAGGAAAGAATGATATCGGTATGCAAGAAGGTGAAAGATGATGATGAGAAAATGAATGTGCTCTGTCAAAGAATGTGAATGAGAACGAGAATGAGAATGAGAATGAGAATGAGAATGAGAATGAAAGAATGATGATGGAGATGGAAGCAAGATAGAAGCTCGAAAGATGGGAAACTGGCCGCCTTTTAATGTTTTTCGATTCTCGATCGGCCTTGGCAAACCGATATAGCCACATCAGACTTATCTCCGCCGGCGACCTGGGGGACTCTGCTATGATGCCTCCCCTATATCAACATGATACGTTTTTCTCCTAACTACCAAAGCTTAAAACCCACGCACACGTCAATGCAATACTTTCCCTTGGTAGAGATCATATCGTATTCAAGCTTGACAAAAAGCCATCAATCAAGCCAAGAGTCCGATCTTACTCTCTTGACGACTACTACCTCAGATTTCTAATCCTATGCATAGCGATACTACCTGCCACGCTATCATAGCGCCTGTGGCCAGAAAGAGCGCCATCGCACTACAAACTCTCCTACAAGACTCTGGATCTACACAACTACTGAGCGCACGGAATTAAGAGCGGAGGGCGTAAAATACAGACTGTAGAAACAGAGAAGCCCACGGCAATAACCTACGGCCTCGGACGAGTCTTGCTGCTCCCCTCAAATCCAACTCACCACGCTAACAATCCATCCCGCTAGCTCCTCCCTCCCCTCAGTTCAAAGGACAATATTGAGATGTCTTGGCAGGACTCGCGTAGCACATGTAAAACGCACTGCATAGACAGCCACAGAACCGCCCGATGCGAAAGAGAAGATTAGATGGATTTCGCTACTATTTAAAGCTTTTGAAACGACGTCTAGGGGCTTGGCCGAGCTGAGGATATATTACATGGCAAGGAGTGACTGTCTCCTGACAGGGAACCCATTATCCCCCCATTAGCTATAGCATGCGCTTGGATCCCCAAGCATTTAGCAAAAGGGGGAAGCTGCGGCCCAAGCTTAAAATTGCCGCTGTATTGTGTAACCCTCTCCTCTCCTCTCCTCTCGCCTCTCTCCTCTCTCCTCTCTCCCCTCTCCTCTCTCCACTCTCCCCATACAGGCCTGCAGGGTATCCTTGGAGTCGAACACCTCCTTGATCGGATAGTCGGGCGAATGCCAACCCTAACAGTAGTAGGCCTTTTATCGATCCATTAATTGGCTAATCTCATCTGGAATCTGGGCATTAGTCTTGAAGGTGTCCAGGATTGTTCTTTGTTTCTGGGATTCGTTTCTTTTGCGACTGCCATTGGACGTAGGGTAGTATAGTAAGAAGCTTGTTAGAGGACTTACATTTTTTCTTCCGTCCTGGCGGGCCTCTGTTTTGTAATCAGCACTGTGAAGGCAAGTTTGGCATCGCCTAGTTTCAGCGGGGGTCGTAGACGATAATGCTACTGTGCTCGACCTCGAATTCGAGTCTTTGGATATTGTTGGGGATGTGTTTGGTGGTGGTTGGCTGGGCCAGTCTCATCTCGGTAGCGTCGGAATTAGGTTTAGTGCGGGATCTATCTAGCATGCGGCATTGCTATTGATCCTGTCAGGCACCCTTCTTTTTTGTTTTTCTTTTTTTCTTTTTCTAAAAAAAGGAGAAACACCTCTCCAAGAAAAGACCATGCCACGCTTGCTAGAGCACATCGCCCGATGCCCGGATAACCATGGTGTGTCGTGTATGGCCACGTATGGTCTGTTCGCTTGCTACCACGGTTCTGTCTGAAAACGGGGAACTTGTGAACAAAGCGATTGAGGTCCAGCAAATGCGAATTAATCAGGGGCGGTGTGCCGGGGAGTAGGTATACGTGAAGCCGTATCAGTTGCCTGGCTTGCATTTACTTGCTGGCCTAGCTGGCCTAGATAGAAACACAAGAATGCAATTGATGCATCACATTTCAGGACGGCCAAGAGTCCTGCCCTGTTGCCGAAGCGGGATTGAAAGAGCAGCAAGGGCTGCGGGTTTCGGCCAAGACTTGCGAAAAACAATCTGGGGCTAGGAGAACATACGTTTCGTAGACACAGATGAAGAGGGCAGGTATCCCCTATCGGGCGTTGCTTGAAATTGCTTCTATGCCGAGGCTGCAGCTAGCATAGCATTATTAATACGCCGATACGGCTTATTGTGCAATGTTACTATTGGACGTAAAGAATCTTGATTGCGCGATGGGTCGTAAAAGGGGCACAGCGACAGGACTGTCAAAATATGGGGGAACGAACTGCTCACTACGTCCCGGCCCAGTTCCGACGCCTCCTATTCTCCGCCCTAGGCTGTAATGGTTGTTTTAGGGCCGGAATGTATTGGATGTGCTGGATGTACTGGATGTACTGAGTTTACTGAATTCTAGCTTAGCTCAGTCGAGGTGTTTGTTATCTTGTCTACAGGCCTTCTCCCATAGACTCCCTTGCCTTACAACAAGTGTTGAGTGCAAAGAGATGGTACGTTCATTTCCGGTTTCATTTTCCTGCCACGTATTGAATTGAATCTATGCGCGGGTTGTTGCGGCCTCATTGCCGCCCGATATATGATATCTCTAACGCCAAGCTCTTCTGTTGCCCGTGCCATGTCCTACTTTTTTGGAACACAATCTTGCGCACTGGATGTCCCCAGGCTGGCTGGCTGACTGGCGCTTCAAAAACCTTGCGCATACTACCCACTAACACTGCCGTTGCTCTCCATATTAGGAGCTAAAACTCCGATTGGCTAGACTGGCACACGTTGAAATTGTCTATATGTGCGCCCCATGGTATTTAACAGCCAGGAACTCATCAGATGCACTAGAATCGTCACATTGTGGGCAGCCAGGTTATCAATGCGCCTCCCAAATCCACATGCTGCAGTACGAGCACGCATGAAGGCCAAGCGAAACCCTGGGTATATGGCAGTTGCTACCCTTAGAACTGAAGACTTCAGCAGACTCGGACTCCATGCAGCGGGTACCAGTATTGGCCTCATGGGTATAGCAGTGGTGGTTGGTGTCTTGGCTATTCTAAGTTAGCACATGTGAAAAGATGGATGACGGTGAGGGAATAAATGCCCTCTATTAAGAAAGCGAAATACGGACGGGGGGACGGAGGGACGGAGGGGTGAAAAGACGAGGACGTGACTCGACGATTGACCCTCTGTCTAAAGGCAGGAAGCTGGTTGCGTATTGAGCGTTGGTGTGGGCGCAGCTGGTTCTATCCCAACATGTGCCCTTGCGAATTTATCTCTACTTGAACTCCACGATTTGCCCTCTGATGTCTGCTCTGCACCCACATGCCGCATGCCTTTTCCTGCAATAAAGGCCTTTGGAACTTGCTTATGCTTATGCTAATGTAATACTTGATTCCACTTCTGCCCCGGCTTCCTATTCTAGTTCTTTCAGGAAACACAGCGTCGTCACTTGCCAGAGCATTGTCGTGCCAATCATCAAGCATAGTGGGCTTAGATCGGGCTCTCTGCTGAGGGATTCCTGATAAAACTACACGGCCACGAGTCGCATGCAGCGAAATCAAAAGGCGCACGAAGCACACAAGACACGAAAGCCCTGTATCAACCCCCCAAGGTGTTGGCTGTGCAATTGTACCTAAATGCAGTGGCTATTAGATCGAGACAACCGGGGTTTAGATTGGCCGATCTAGCTATTTTTTCTCTTTTTTGAAACAAAACTGACCATGGCTTGTATGTGTATGAGATGCCTCCCACTTAACACAAAAGGCATTATAGATTGATTATGCGCTTAGAAGCTATGGGCAGACCCTGGCCTGGCTTTGCGCTTCTCCAATTAAACTTGCGCAATGCGTTTGGCAAAAACAAACCCAGGGCGGGCTGCTCAATTCCAGCGCTTGTCGTAGATGCTAAATAGATACAAGCTCGGGTACCCTATTATTTCTTGCGGTGTGCTTCATGGTGGTTGACTATCTCAGCGGCGCCAAAGTTGAACATAGTGTGGCTTTTAGAACGTGACAAGGGCACTGTCTGGATACCAGGCCAGGCTGAAGATCTTTTGGCCGCATAACGTGGCCTAGAGCTGCTCTCATGGCTGTGGAATATCATAGTATATCGCTATCGCATGGGATCATATTACTGGCTTCGCATGACGAGTAGTGGAGTAGCTGGTTTTGCAGCGCTTGGCAATGGTATGCAGCTGAGAGCCAATGCAGCCATGTTAATAAGTGACCATTTGCTTTGATAAGTCAAGTCACGACTAGAGCAAATTGCATAGCCTCTTTTGGGAAGCAAACATCTCCCATTGCTGCTTTTATACAGGAATTTGTGAGATTCTAGGTCCAGTGATTCCATTTAGATTTCCTTGACCTTCTATCTTTTCCCCGCTCCCAAGTTTCGGTGCCCCTTTACCTTATATACAGGCCTTCCCGATAAGGGCGATGCTCTATCGGTTTACCCGAGCTACAGCCGGGGATCTCCCGGAAGCCTGCTTTTATCCAGCTTAGTGGCCAAATCTCTACAGAACTGGCTAAATCCTAGCGGCCATAGGTCAGGATTACTAAGATATCTGACCCTGATCCAGTTTGGCTGAACGTTAGGGTTAGCATCAGACATGAAGGACCTGCTTCCAAGGTCCATGTGTTTGGTCCAGACATAGGAGTGATGGTTGAGATCCGCTCTTCAAGCGAGAATTAGTTAGACAACAACAATCATCAATCAATCTCTCATTCCCTCCTCTCTTCACTCAAGGACATTCAGTACGTCCTCCTAATATTTACTGTTACCATGCATATATCTCTGGGTCGGCTCTCAAGTGGAGTAGCGCGATGTTGTTGTAGAGTTGCATGTATTGATTCATCACTCTCTCCTTCGTCAACCCCTGAGCACTTCGACTATGAGATATGTAAACTTGGGTTTACAGTTACGTGTCCTTTCCTGCATGTCAGAACATGAATTCTACAACAGATAACACGGCTATAGACTACGACTACGGCCCATTCACAGCCCTGGCCAGTGTATGAACCAAATTTGGCAATCGTTTACTGTGATGATGAGTGTTCGTAAGAGCTAGAAAGAAGATAGAGATCCGTAGCAAAATTAAATCTGGCTTGTGGAAGCTTAAAGCGCCCCATTCGAAGGCCTGGCTTGCGTGCGCTACTCACCCCTGGCACGGCTAGCATTGGGACTCGCTCGTCCGCTCCAACTGGGCGCGTCCTCTTCACGGTAGAGCTCAAAGCAGTACCGCCGCCTACTTTGGAAAAGAAAATAAGGCAAGTGCTGAATCCACTAATCGAATTGACAAGAGGCTTCCATCAAGTAAGGAATTAATCGTGGTTTGCGAGCACTGCATGCCATTATGAGAATCATTGATAAAGCTATTCGCGGCGTGCCAGAAGACGCTGTTGTATGAACAATTGCCACCCTTGGGAGGAAAGTATGCACGTGGAACAGGACAAAAAGCGTGCTGTTCGTGCCTAGCATTGGATAGGTTTTGACAAACACCATCGCCGAAGCTCTAGAAAATCACGGGACACTCAATGTTATAGTGGTATTGGAACTTAACTAGCCTATTGCTTGACAGGAATAGGGATATACAACTGTATTTGTGCTAGAAGACACGCTTGACAAGAATATTATGCAGCTCTTTCAAAGATCCTGTTGTATGAAATGAGAAGTGTGTGCCTCTATCACCGCAATCAGGTTGTCACTGTTTTCGATTGACGACTGAACAGGGTGGTGCAATGCAGTCAAGCAATTCGGAAAGGTTGTGCATGATGTAGAGCAGTACTATACTCAAGAAAGCAATGTGCAAATGCATGAGCTCCATGGTACAACCGCTGCCCTGCAAAGAAATACAGGAAACATTGATAGAGCAACAGATCCGCGAGATACCCGCTGATAGTACTGTACTTGGATTGCAGAGGCTATCTTGAAGGCAATCGCCTCCTATCGTATTGTTTTTCTACGTCCTTCGTCTCTGGCCGGGCAAAATCTATGATGCATATTATGCACTACCTGGCAGCCATGCATATCCTAGGGTCACAACTGAAGCGATACGATGCTATTGGTCCAACAAACGCCCAACCCAGCCTTGGGTGCCAACTCAGTTCTCCCCACATCTAGCATCAAGAACGCTCTAGTACTGACTGAAAAAAATCGAAACCTCGACACATTCACTATACAAGTTTGACATCTGTTTGCTATTCTAATACACGTTCTCGAGAGTTACAAGATGGGAATTCGCAGCACAATCAAACTTTGCTTCGGAAAGAAAAACACGCCCATTGGAAGGCCGGACCAAGCTACGTCACTCACCACCTCCCCATCTGTTCCGGTACAGGCAGCACTTGGAACAGCTCAATCACCACAACTAGATGTGACATCCCCACCGCCAACCAAGTCGGAGTCAGTGCCATTGCATGCTCTGCAAGAGAAGATTTGGGAAAATGCGTATCAACGTTTAAAATCAGAAGAGTCAAAGTTGGTGAACGCGTTTGAGATGATTATTCTCTCCGAGTCCCAGCTTGAAGAGGGCAGCTCTGAACCCTACAACCGAGTTGAAGGGGAGGCGAAAGAGGAGCCGAAGGTCACATCGCGTCAAATGAAAAAGGTTGCTGAGAGGGGAATCGAACGAACGAAGAAACAAGCTTCTCTCAATGAAGGAATTGATCGTGGTTTTCGAGCAGTCCAAGCTATCATGGGAGCCATGGATAAAGCTCTTCACGCCGCCCCAGAAGCCGCTGTTATATGGGCAACAGTTTGCCTTGGGATAGAAGTATGTCGTTTGTCCATGCGAAAGAACATAGAGAATGCTGTTCTTGGCTAACATCAAATAGGTCTTGAAAAATCCCATCACTGAAGCCCTCGAAAACCGCCAAGGAATCCAGTATGTTCTTGGCAGAATAGAATGGTATTGGAGCTTGACCAGCTTGCTGCTTGACGAAAACAAGGGAAATACAACTACAGCTGTGCTGCGAGACACGCTAGAGGAGAACATCACACAGCTCTTTCAAAAGCTCCTTTTATATCAGATTAGAAGTATCTGTCTCTACCATCGTAATAAAGTCGACGCTTTTTTCAGGGGTATGTTTTTGCTCGACGACTGGGCAGGCCAGATCAATGACATCCAGAAAGCCGAAAGTGTTGTGCGGCATGATATAAGGCAGTACAACACACAAGAGAGCCAAGTGCAAATGAACAAGCTCTACGATTCAACAACTGCTATGCAAGCCAACGTGAAAAACATCCATACAGCCGTACAGAGTCTAGCAGAACAACAAGCAAAGGCGCGAGAAGACGACAAGGACAATGAATGTCTTCGGGAACTTTACATTACCGATCCTCGAAAAGACAAGGATATGATCGAAGATAGAAAAGGTGGCTTGCTGGAAGGCTCCTACAAATGGATTCTTGAGCACCAGGGCTTCAAGAAGTTCAAAAACGAAGCGAACAGCCGAATTCTTTGGATCAAAGGAGATCCAGGCAAGGGCAAGACAATGCTTCTTTGTGGCATCATCAATGAGTTGGAGTCAGACCAGTCAACGTCACCCTACTATTTCTTTTGCCAAGACACGGGTGGTAGTCGACTAAATACAGCTACATCTGTGCTACGCGGCCTGGTTTATCACCTGGCACAACTTAATCCACAACTTACCAAATATTTGCGAAAGGAGTACGATTGCACGGGGAAGAAGTTATTCGAAGACAGAGGTGCTTGGTATCATATCAGCAAGATAGCAACTGCCATGCTGGAGGATCCAGGCCTGAAGAATGCCATTTTAATCGTTGATGCCTTGGATGAGTGTAGTGTGGACCGGAAGCTCTTGCTTGACTTTATCACCGGGTCCTCGGCTGCCAAATGGATTGTATCAAGTCGGAATCGACCGGAAATTGAGGAAAGTCTAAATGACGCCACGCAAAAAGTTAAGGTACACCTTGAAGTAAACCAGGATTCAGTCTCTTTGGCAGTCGACTTTTTCATGAAGTACAAGGTGGATCAGCTTGTGAAGAAGAAGAAATACGATAACAAGATGAAGACGGATGTTTTGAACCACTTGGAAGCAAATGCTAATGGCACTTTTCTGTGGGTGGCCCTGGTTTGCCAAGAGCTTTCTAACTCGGAAACACGAAGATGGGAGACCCTAGCTAAGCTAAAGTCGTTTCCGCCTGGGCTTGATGCTTTGTATGGACGAATGCTGGAGGAGATTTCCAAGTCGTCAAATGCTCAACTCTACAAGGAAATCATTGCTAAAGTCCTCATTGCCTACCGACCGATGACGTTAGAAGAGCTAGGTGCCCTTGTCGAAGCCCTAGAAGACTTCAACAGAGAGGACATAGAAGAAGTCGTTGCCTCATGTGGATCGTTTTTTACAGTTCATGACAATATTGTCTCCTTTGTACACCAGTCAGCAAAAGACTACTTCCTGGATAAAGCCCTAGACCAGGTACTACCTTCTGGCATCCCGCACCAACATCAGGTGATCCTCTTACGATCGCTAGAACTCCTCCGCCAAACATTAAAACGCGATATTTACAACCTGCAGGCCCCGGGATGTCTTATAAGTGAAATTTCGGCTCCTGACCCTGACCCACTGGCTTCTATTAGATATTCTTACATATTCTGGATTGACCATCTTCATGACTCATCTGCAAATGTTATAGCCAGTGAAAACGATACATTATTGGCCTTCTTCAAAGAAAAGTATCTTCAGTGGCTAGAGGCTCTCGGTCTTATGGGGAGCATCTATACTGGAGTACGAGCAATAAGAAGATTAGAAACTTGCCTGGTAAGTTGCTCTGCACGGAATGGATAGATTTTACAGAAAGCAATGTTTAACATTTAACAGCAGGAAAAAGCATCAACGGACCTTCACGATATTGTCAAAGATGCTAGCCGGTTTCTCCTATCTAATACGGGAGGAATTGAAGCTGCCCCGCTGCAGGTTTACGCATCAGCACTTGTATTCAGCCCTGCTAACAGCATAATAAGGCGGATGTTTGCACATGAAGAACCAGACTGGATGAAGTTGAAGCCAAGAGTTGTAGCAGGTTGGGATGCCTGTCTACAGACTCTTGAGGGCCATGATATATCGGTGGAATCAGTCGTGTTCTCAAATGATGGACAGCGACTGGCATCAGGGTCTTGGGACAAGACAGTCAAGATCTGGGATGCGACTTCTGGTGCGTGTCTGCAGACTCTTGAGGGCCATGATCATTATGTGACATCAGTCGTGTTCTCAAATGATGGACAGCGACTGGCATCAGGGTCTTGGGACCAGACAGTCAAGATCTGGGATGCGACTTCTGGTGCGTGTCTGCAGACTCTTGAGGGCCATGATGGTTCTGTGACATCAGTCGTGTTCTCAAATGATGGACAGCGACTGGCATCAGGGTCTTGGGACAAGACAGTCAAGATCTGGGATGCGACTTCTGGTGCGTGTCTGCAGACTCTTGAGGGCCATGGTCGTTATGTGACATCAGTCGTGTTCTCAAATGATGGACAGCGACTGGCATCAGGGTCTTGGGACAAGACAGTCAAGATCTGGGATGCGACTTCTGGTGCGTGTCTGCAGACTCTTGAGGGCCATGATGGTTCTGTGACATCAGTCGTGTTCTCAAATGATGGACAGCGACTGGCATCAGGGCTGCCAACTAGCAAATCTTCCTCGCTTCGCTCTAAATCTTACATATACAGTATGAGTGGAGATGATTCATGGATTATGGAGAATGGGCAAAGGGTGCTTTGGATGCCACCATCGTTCCGGAATGCTGAATCCGCAGTATGCCACGCAAGACTAGGGCTAGGTACTAGGTCTGGTCGTGTCATCATCATAGGGTTTAAACCTGCTGACTAGCTTGAAGAGCCAGTGTAAAAATGAAACGCCCCTAGGCTAGATGGTGGTATTATGTGAAGGATGATGCTCTGGATTAGATTTTGCATATTTCTAGACTATCATCCTAAATCATCTTATTCCTTTAGAATTCTCTGTGACTTTGTACATCCTTTAGAGCTATATTACACAAAGACTTGATCGTTACTCTACTTTGTAAAATATTATAACGTACTTGATAAGTAAGCGCCGCACTTTTCTTAAACCCCTCTATAGTTATCACGATGAAAACACCATAAACCATCTGATCAATTAAAACTACTCACTGTACTCTTCCCCAGATATCACAGTCACTGCCTGACAGGTCCTTGAATTATGGCCGGGCTTATCGCATACACCACAGCGCCAAACACCAGGTCCAACTGACTTTCCTCGACCACCACTCCTCGACGATTCAGCGACTACCTGCGCACCCACATCGATTTGGTCAATTGCTTGTCTTCCTTCCTCTACCGTTATTACTCCTCTTTTCTGTAGTCTAGTCCTTTTTGCCCTCCAGCGCCGGCTTAGTATCCTATTTGCCTGTCGAAGGTCTTGGACCTCTACCCTCACGAGAGCCATCTCATGCATAACTGCCTTTGTTCTCTTCGCAAGGGACTGTAATGCTTCAAGAATTGAGTCTGGAGAGCTGCTTTGGTGCCTTCTAATCCGTCTTTCGAGGTATTCAGACTGAGATTGGGCCTCAAGCACAGTCTTTGGGGTCTTTGAAGCCCATGGGGTCGACAGTTCAGTCCCCTTCTCGGCGGGCGTTGAAGTCCGTAGATGTAGATCAAACTTTGAGACCACAGCTTCTGGGTCAAGGGGAACAAGGCCAGCTCCTTTAAAAGCCCCCTTGATATTTCTTTCCGTCATAGTGGCCTCGTGTGCTGCGCGGAAGACCGGAAAGAACTCGGTCTTTGAAACGTGGGTTATAGAGCATCTGATCAATCGCTCTATTTCTCGACCATAAGCTTTCTTAAGTAGCCCGAAGCACCCGACGTCAAGGGGCTGGAGTAGATGAGAGGAATGAGGTGGCATAAAAAGCCAGATGATCTTCTTTTCCTCACAATATCTCTCGAATTCGATAGAGTGGTGACTTTCATGGCCATCGAGGATCAAGAGACGATAGGAACCAATTGATCGATTGGTTGTGCACCGATCAAAGTGCTTAAGCCACTCGAGACCGGTCTTGTTATCGGTCCAGCCATTTTGGGTCGTTGCAATAGCCCAGTCGCCCGGGAGGTTGCTTTCTCGGTACCAGTTGGCGAGGTGATATTGGCCCGCACCGATGATAAACGGCTAGATCGCCCAGCCTTCCGCATTGATTGTTTGAATGACCGCAATCCATTCCCGGTTTCCAGGCTGGACTGATTTCGGCTTTGAACGCCTTTCTGAACCTGTGACAACTATTCCGCTCGTAATCATACCCATAAGAAAGCCAGTCTCATCAAAGTTATAGATATCATTTGATCGGATGCCATACTTCGCGATTGTGTTCGCCACAAGCCGAAACCAATCGCGGGTAATGGTTGGATCTTCGCACTTAGCTCTCTGGTAGTCGTATTTACGGAAAAAACGCGTCTTAAGGTCTGGGTGTCGCTCGACGAAGTTATGAGCCCAACGCGTGCCAACTGGCGGTGCGTCACGGTCGGCAAGAAATTGATCAGCCATTTCTTTCACACCACGAAGCCGAGGGGGAAATCCTCGCGAATCTAGGTCGAGAATAAAGTGAACAAGGATCTGTTCCTCTAGATCAGATAGCCGACGTGATTTCTGGATAGTATCACGTCGAGACCGGATGCCTTGCTGGCGGCGACGTAGTCGTCGCTCATCGACTGAATAGGTGCTTGCGGCGCGTCGGATGCTTAGTTTTGGGTTATTTTGAAGGGCATGAAGGGCAAGAAGGGTTCTAGCTTCAATAGTAATAGCTGGCATATTAGGCTGTTGAGAATCGATTGATCAAATGGAAAGTTAGGTGTAAGGCACAAAAGTGCGGCGCTTGCTTATCAAGTACGTTGTATCTCTCTCAAAGCTCTATGAATGTTACACAAAGAAAATCGATCCTAGTGCATGCGTACGTCTTATGATGTGAGTGTTATAGTAAAGCATGGTGCAAAGTACATGCATTAGTATGGACTTTGCAGAATAATTCAACAGGACTTTTGATCGTCTCAATATTTGACAGTTAACCAGCTAGCTAAGTGCCTAATTCCCCCTGCCATTGTCAGACACATCTCAGCATCCAGATCTCGCTTACCAGATATTCTGCCATTCTAGCCAGAGCTAAACTAACCTATCTCTCCAGGATAAGTTAAATATAATAGAAGATAAGGATCACAGGTAGGGAGTAATTCCACTCATCCGTAGCTGATATTCAGTCCTACCAGGCCCTTACGTCTGTCGAAAAGAGCGATCCTATTCAGCTCTGTAAGAAGTCTCTCATCCCCCATCTTTATAATGAAGTTACAAAAGTGATCAAAACACGTAGTTCCAGTTTTAATCCCTATCAAGGACGCTCTAGCGCACATTCTCTCACGATTGCCTACTGCAATTATGTATGAAAATAAACATGCAAACTTCTTACTATCTGCCACGGATGCTATTACAATGCGTTAGGTTGATCTGTGGAGTAGGAAGAAATACGTGGGTATAGACATGTATACTTTAGGAAGATTTTATCACAATATGTCACCAAAATTCGTGTCCAAGGAATGAAGCTTGTCACAAAGCACAAGTTGCATGCATTGGCAAAGGTCACAAACGTGCATACTTCAACGACCCTGGTGATTACTGAACATTGCCACTCACTCAATGCATGACTACAAAAGAATATCCACCATGAAAGCATGTTTAACGTACTAAGACACCCATGGCAATCTTACCCGCACAGGCAACCATAAGCTGAGAAGAATGTGTACCAAGTGAAGAGACACACCACATCCAATTTAGCCCAAGGCTGTTTAAACACTTGCGTCAACTATGTACAGGAGGGGATATTGTCAAGAGGAATGCCAATGAATCAGACATTTACCCTATTTGCCTTCCCAAAACGAAATACTGAATCACATCAGGCGACGACTCGAAGTACAAATGGGGTATGCCTACACAGTATACAAAGAATAGGTAAGCCCATAATAGTTTCCGGAGCCAGCAATACGCTATAACAGAAGAACATGACACTAGAGTGGCGAACTATGTATGGATTCCACTTCCGAGAATAGAACTCAGACGTCCAGATGTTACACAAGATAACACATGAGAGGTAACACAAAAGGCAGTAATGCACTTATGCACTTGATAAGCATGACAAAATGTATAACATCATCACTTGCTTAACCTCTAAAATGGGAATTGGCATATAACTACAGCCAATGATCCCACCCAATAGCACCAGGCTCCTAGAGATATACTAAATACTTGTTGACCAGCTGTTGCCCTATGTCTGAACTTACTGCCTGTTTGGCCATATGCATCCCTCAAACACATCAACTGTCTTTGCTTGTCCACTTCCCGATGATCCGGCCGCTATCTGCACGCTGATGCTCATTAGTTCAGTTACTTCCCTCCTCTACCCTCACTACCGGGTCTACCAATAATTGGGCTCTCTTTAGCCTGTGTCGTCACCTTGATACCTAATTCTTTTGCTTAAGATCTTGGATGCCAATCTCTGATAATGGTCGTGTCTTTATACTTTGCCCTGTTATAGGCGCAGCTGCAAAAACAAGCATCTTAAGTTCTAGCCATCGCTTGTCTAAATTCAAAGCCCAGAACTTCCCAAGACGTGGGCTGTCGCGGTCGGCAAGAAACCGTTTAATCATATGTTCAACACTATGCAGTAGTGAAGAAATCTTCCTGAATCTGCTTAGAAAGCTAACTGCACAATAATCTATTCCTATACATTGGATATTTGATATGATTTGATAGTACTATTGGTTTAATCTTGTATCCCGTTGTGCTAGTGAGAGGGCGCCCTATGGTTGATTGTATCTGCTTAAAGCTTTGAGCTGTTTTGACAATCATGGGGAGCTTCCAAGAATGTGCGATCAATTTGATCATGACAAGTTGCATGCATAGTGGCGGAGAATTATTTTATTCATTAAAACCCGCAAGTGTGAGTCTTTAGTCGCTGTGATCATCCTACTTGTAGATCATGTTGCTCTTGGCTACAATAATATAATACAAGAATCTCGTACACATGCATGGTGACCAAGTCAACACATTTATAATGTCTGGTTAGCATGGACAACATTCATAACCTCAAAACATCTTCACATTCAGGACAGGCAGAAGCTTCCATAGGTACCACGTCAAAGGTTGTTCACGCTAGATTTCCAAGCGAAATCTCTTCGCAGGTCTACCTTCAGGCGAAGCATTTCCACCTTTGTTCTTTTGTGCATTCGCATCTTCGCAGCATTCAACAAGTGGAGAGTCGGGAGAACGTCGCATGATATGGGATCGATGAAAATCAATCAGCATAGTGCGCCCATACTTAACATCATGTGTGACATTCGGCTCGCGGATATCGTCATGAACGACTCCAAGCGCTAGAAGTCTAGATTCGAGATTGTCAACGACATCATAGTCCATCTCCATGACCGGTTCACCCGCATATGATAGCAAAAGTATTTGCCTAATAGGTCAGAACTCAACATTCAGTATCTGTTGCATCGACACATGACCGAGACAGACCGGAACAACGTTTCCTTGTACAGGTCTTGGCCGATCATACACCTTTAGCTCATGCCGGATGAATGGCAAGGCAAAGTTCACCACCCCCTTACCAACAAATGTATAGCCATAGGGATGAGCTGTGAGCTTCACAAGAATGCCAAAGAGACCGGCCTTATTGTGTTGGACTACACAGTCAGAGTCCAGGTTGGTGTTAAGCTGGGTCTTGACAATATCAACAAGCTGGGACAGTGAGATTGGGTATTTTTCATGGACGAAGGCAAAAGCAGTTTCGATAGCAGGATCCTTGCGGTGGAGATCGACATTTGGACATGATTGGTCAAGATAGCCTCAACTGACCAAACCCAAGAGACACCGTTGCGAGCAGTACTCAAGTCGAGGGAGATGATATGCGCCAGAATTTTTGCACAAGTCTACATGTGCTTCGTGCTTTTTGAACAGAACCTGCTTGTGTTGGCCTGATGGCATTCCATCAGGTGGCGAAATTTTCGGATATGGGTTTGGTAGCGAAGACGAACCAGGGTCTCCATTTCCATGCCCTTTACCAGAACCAGAAGATGGATCAGATGGTGGCTTTTCAGATCCACAGTATCTAGGAAGGTTGCTCTGTATACTTGCAATTTGTTGTAGTGAAAGATTTCTGTGATTAAAAGCCAGGTGAATCATTGTCATCAGTATTGCGTACGGCGTGTTCTTGATACCGTTCTCTAGTGTCGAAGATATGTGACTGTCCAGAACAATTGAATCTTCTAAGTTGCGAGATGGGATGTTACTAACATCTTCTTGATGTATACAGAGACGAAAGTAAAGCTCTGATGACTCTTTGTAGTCGATGTGGAGCAAAACTGTGGCTTGAACAGTTGAGATATAGCCGTATGAAATCCCTAGTGTAACCATAAAATAGTACGTCTGCACTAAAGCCTCTGCGACTAGTTTGAAGCTAGCCGCATGATCTTGGCTTTTCTTTTCCTCATTGTCGCTAGACGTCGACGTGTTTGCTACAGGATTCGTTGATTCGTTAAATATGCTACTACCCGAATCAACAATATTCTCAAATGCAGACCGGAGTAATTCTGGCGTGAAAACATTTGTGGGCTTGTGTTTGACGACAAGAAGGGTTTTCCTGTTTGGCGATTCATTTGTCATTCCCACACTCGCGGCACCCGGCTTGATGTTGCGCTCGGATGACTGCGATTTGATCGGCCACGCTCCGTCAGCATCCAGAGGTGGGTTGGCAGTATGCTTCAGATTACGTCTCGCGTTCAAAAATTTTAGGGATGGTGTACGACCACGCGAGGGAAAGGCAGATACGATAGTCATCGGCTCTGGACTATCAGCCCCAATGCTCGAAATATCCAGGCATTCGCCTCCTGGAGCCTCACCATCCGAGCCCTTCATCTTGCACTCCTGTAACTGTTCGCAAAAATTCTGGATACATGCTTTGTTTTGGGCAGAATTGAACTTTCTCCTCCTCTTCTGACACAATTTCACGCCAGGTATTAGCGATTTGGGTGATATGTTCTTCAATAACTATGGAACAGAACCTCGAAGATTCATATTCATTACCACATAACCAACCTTGAGCCATCCTTTGCAAGTAAATAGCCACTGAAAGTGGCAGAAGTAATAGCTCATTATCAAAGACATTAGAAAGATTGGTAAATTCTTGGTGGTGAAGCTCTGGGAAACCGTCCCATGGCAGCAGCTTTCTAGGACAGTTGCGACCAAGAATAGATGGTGGCCCTGTGGAAGTAGTTTCCAGTCCTTTTTGGCGCAGTCTGAAAGATTGAAAGCTGTGTGCGTAGGTGTAGTAAATGTATGCGTAACGGGACACATCAGCCCTAATAGCTCTGTGTTCCGCGATTTGTTTGTCTATTTCGGCGGCGCGTTGTTTTTCGGCATCGGCTCGAGCCTTTGCCTCCGCAACTTCTGCCTCTTTTTCTCTACCCACCAGACACTCAGGTTAGATTGGATCCCATCTATTTGCACGCCCTCAAATCTCACACACTTTTCAAAAGCTGCAATTGCAGCCTTCACTGCTTCTAACTTGGTGAAATCCAAATTTCCCATTTCGTAGAGTTGATTATTTCGTCTTTAGAGCAAAGGTGGCACTGGATCATCAAGAAAAAAAGTTAACTATTAAAGAAAAAATTTAACAAGATTCAAAAACAGCCCGTTTTCATATCTCCCAGAATTCAGCACAAGGGTCGCTATCTCCGGGCAGATATCATCATGCAGCATGAAGATTATATCGTGTAGCTGTAGTAAGGGATGTTGTGGAGCTCCACTTGGAATAATGTCGGGCAAATACGTGATGGATGGATGTATACGTAGCACACGATGTTGTGAAGAGATTTAGAACTTAGTCCTTAATTAACTCGAATTGTTGAAGCACTTCCAGCCAAGTTCCGGATGAAGTTCGGGAAAACTGGAAAGACGCTTTACTTATCAAAAAAGGGGTTATTATATATGAAAAGAGGAGTAGCCAAACTTTTCAATAACTTTACATTATAAATTAAGGACCAATTCTTGCACAAATAATAAACGAATATCACAGCAAAATGTGATGCGTGATATATAAACCTTGGAAATCTCGTGTATAAAGCCTTTGTTAAGTAACGCCACTACATAAAACCCACAGGCACAGAACTCTCGTACAAAAATGTAAGAGAATGAAGATCATCGCAACCGAGAGACAAAAGAATACCAAACAATAGATTCCAGCTTTGCTTGGAATAGTATCAGCCAAAGACACGGCGTGTGAGGACATGGAAATTGTCCCTGACAATACTCATCCGAACATTTCACTCATCACAAAAGCACCTTGAATGTACCCCCCACTTACACCGTTTGTGCTGGTCCTCAAGATGGTGGTGTTGTTAGGCATCGTTCCAATAAAACATACTACATAACTATGACGACAAGAAGTTGTTCATTGTGCAGCGAGGCAGATCCCATATTTTGCTTGACAGACTTGAAAAGTCTGTTCTTTAAAAGATTAGGAGATGATGGTGTATAACAAGTAAGCTTTATTTCCTCATCGTGTTTTGCTCAAGAAGTGACATTGTGATAAGCTATAACTAACTTATCTATTATCAGATTGAGTGCTAAACTGAGAATCACCATAAAAACCTATGGAAGAGCAAGTTATCCTTTTTTTGGATGGTATATTATTGGATACCAAGAACTCCAGTTGAATCTGCTGAGGATAAAGCATCTGTCTACCTTTGTTCTAGGACAACATAGGATAAATTAATGACGTAAATACGCTAGATATTTAACCACCTGAATTTGTTTTAGATGCGCTACGACATTCAAGCATAAGAACTTAACCTTCAGCTACGATAAAAACTAGGAAAAGAGCCACATTGGCACCGCCGCCTTCCGTTCCCACGTAAACCAAACTCACCGACAGTTTCGTAACCGTTCTAGTTTACTTGGGCTTTTTTCTGAATTAAATTCAAGAACAGCATAACATGGTCTCACCGCAATCATCGTCATATGGCAAACGGAATGCCAGGGTAACGCACAGATCAAAGTACTAACCAAAAAAAAACAATACTTGGCGGTTCTCTGTACTGGTGGTGCAAATGAGATTAACGTACACAGTTTCGTGCTAGGTAGCCTACAGGGATGCTATTGTGCATTACTTCCAAGATTCCACCGTCGTTCGTGGAGGGAAAACGCCGGCATCCAGCGGTTATCATTAAAGGGAAGTAAGCACTTTCTTGTGCTCTTAAGGGAACTAAATTCATTGCTGTACTTGCAGTGGGTAGGCATTTTTTGTGATAGAGATGGATGTTTGGCCAGAGGTTGCTGTGAAAGCATTTGAGTCGTTACTAGTGCCCAGACCTAACAATCAGCTAGATTTATAATAAAGCGGCAGTAGGCGATGTGTGTGTAGATGTAAACAACACATCTGGTTTAGACAGTTTTGTAGGCTTTGAGTATTTTATTATACTAGCTGTATTTCCATACTACTAGAAAGTTTGGTTTTTCGTCTCCGTAACTGGATCTTTGACGTCGCTTCTCATACTGTCGAGCCGACGCTGAATGTAAATAGCAAAAGCCTCTGCATTTCTACAGACTTTGCCCTCTTGATCAGCTCGCCGTTCTTGCTCTTCTGCTCGGGGGTTTGCCTAATCAGCTTCTGTGACTTGAAGTCGACGCGCTTGAGCCTCGCTCCTCACTATTATCTCGCTACCTCTGTCCTCTTTTTCCCGGCTCGATTGGGAAGACAGGCAGGCAGGGAAGGGACTACAGGTCAGCTATCCATCCACCGACATTCCGATTTAACGGCAAACCGGGAAACTTTAATAGCTGCAAAAATTATACCCGGCTCAGAGTATGTAAAAAGTTCATATCTAAACAAAAATGCCAAGCGACAATGCGGTTAGATGCAGAGCAAAAGACAGAAGCTGTTTGTTGACGGCAAACTCTCAATTAAATTTACAACCCTATTTTTACTTCCTGACCACAAAGCCATCAAATACTAAGCTCGAAAATATGTGATGCTCATATGTCATATTTAAGCATTTGGTATGCGCCATGGGTTCATTTTGCTAGTGGATTATCCGTTAAATTGTTTCTGCATATAACCTCAATGATAAGCGAATGCACCAAAAACCTTCCAATCTATCCTCTTAGCATCTAATCAACTATTTATGAACTAAAAAACATGACACAACTAAGAAAATAAGGCAACTATTGTTCTGGCTGTTCGGGTCCTTCAAAGTAACTCGGAAATAGGTCTCCAACCTACCGCAAGATTATACCAGGTGGATTATCATGCCCTTCGTCGCCGACAGAATGGCATTCAATGTCGGCGCAATACCATCCACAACTCACGGAGACTATCCGATCTAGAAGAGCAGGTCATTGTCAAGTTAATTCTTGATCTGGATTCGCGAGGGCTTCCCCCGCAACTACCTGGTATTGAAGAAATGGCTAACCGACTGCTCGCCGACCGCGACGCGTCACTCATCGGCAAGCGCTAGGCTTCTAACTTTGTTAAGCGACAGTCAGACCTTAAGATGCGGTTTAATAGTAGATACAACTACAAGAGGGCCAAATACGAAGATCCAGCTTTTATTTGCGCTTGGTTCACCCCTCTGGAGAGCACAATCGCAAAATATGGTATCAGCCTAGCTGACATCTACAACTTTGACGAGACTGGCTTTATGATGGGGGTCATTGCAAGTGGAATTGTCGTCACAGGTACAGAAAGGTGTGGAAAGGCTAAATCAGTGCAGCCTGGAAACCGGTAATGGGTCACAGTTATTCAGGCGACTAATGCTGAAGACTGGGTGGTCGAACCATTCATCGTGGTTGCGGGCCAATATCACTTCTCCAGCTGGTACCGAGAGAGTAACCTGCCGGGGGATTGGGCTATTGCCACGACTCATGATGGGTGGACCGAAAATGATGCAGGTCTTAAGTGGCTCAAGCACTTCGATTACCATGCAAGGGCCCAATCACACAGTCGCTATCGGCTTCTTATCCTTGATGGGCATGAAAGCCACCACTCAGTCGATTTTGAGAAACATTGTGAAGACAACCACATCATCACACTGTGTATGCTAGCTTATTCCTCTCACATACTTCGGCCTACTGATATCGGGTGCTTTGGGCCACTCGGGAAGGCCTGTGGTCGAGAAATTGAGCATCTAATCAGGCGATCGATAACCTTCGTTTCTAAGACTGATTTCTTTCTGGCTTTTTATGCTGCCCACCAAGCAGCTATGACGGAAAGCAATATAGAGAGGGGTTTCAGAGGCGCTGGGATCATTCCTTTAGATTCAGAAAGTGTGATATCTAAGCTTGACGTGCAGCTACAGACTTCAACACCGATCGAGGAGAAGGCCAGGCTTCCTGACTCTTGGGTTTCTAAGACGCCGAAGACAGTGCTAGAAGCTAGTTATCAATCTGAATATCTTGAAAAGCGAGTTAGAAGGCACCACACAAGCTCCTTAACATCAATTATCCAGGCACTTGAGTCATTTTCAGAAGGAACGAAGGCAAGAATGTGTTAGAACACCTTGTTGAAGTCCGAGGTCCAGATCCTTCGACATGCAAATGAGACCCTTGGCAAGAGTCACAGAGCAAAAGAAACTCAACTACGGAATAGAGGGGAAATGACTATAGATGAGGGGCTGAGTGAGATTGATCAGAAAGACGTTGGTTTGCAGATCATGGCGGAATTATCCAGAAGTGGTGGTCAGGGAAGGTCGGGGCCGGCGAGGGTAAGGTGGTCTGGAACTTGTGGTAAGGCTGGTCATAACTCAAAAACATGTCAAATAGTTGCCACAGTGTCTACAGAAGAGCAGAGCAGTTAGTTTTAAATGATCAGACGTTTTGTTGTGTTTTTATGCTATGTTTTGTCTTGAGGGTCGATATTTTTGGTGCATTCGCTTATCATTGACATTATAGAGACCTTAATTCATCTTTTTAGCTGGCAACAATGTGCTGCAGAAGCGAATCCTACCATTAGTACCAACTATCTACTAACCAATTGCTGATGATTTCACCCTTGTTGCAATGCTTGTAGGCACCTGTTAGCTTAGAGCAAGGAAGTCTAGTCGGCAACATGTGCCAGGTTTCAGCCAGTATACTTGCATGACGCTGCCTCCCCTCAAGGGGATCAATTTTGTATTTACATCAGTAATGGTGGCATTCCAGACTACACCCACAGTGATCCTGGATAGACAGAGAAAAGCCTGTGTTGAAATATAGTTGCTTGTTTTATGTTTTTTTATTTTTTTTGGGAAGTATAATTACTATTTGCGTTTATGGATACATTACTTATCTGGATGCTTGGGAAAGCTCTAGCTCTTCATGTTACCTAAGCACGCCCATGCAGAACTCGCTTCCTCGTCCACCTCGGATAGCTCCTTGGGCGAGGCCCCGAGTATTCCTAACATTAAACCCGGGAGCTGATCGCAGGCGCGGTGCTGAGCGCTATAGCTTGTAAAATAGAGATAAAAGGGTTGGTGGCGACTCCGGAGTCGCTCATCTTGTTAAAGTTAAAATCTGCGATAATCGGTTTGGGAGGGCACGGGCCAGTCTCCGGGATCAGACTCGAAAAACGAGTCCTTCACCTGGGAACTTGTTGGATACGTGCCCGGATGTTTAGGCGTCTATCGTTGTGTTTCGTACACAGGACAAACAATATGCGAAAGGGATAATACAATGCCCTAGTGGACAAACCCCATGTGTTGGGGAATGGGGCGCAGCAACAACTCAATGTCCAATCGTCAGAGCGTACTGCCCCCGGTGGGTCATTTTCTTGCAAGCCAAGTATGGTATCATGGAACAGACACCTGGCACAGGACCTATCAGTGGGGTTCTCTGCTTCTCCTGGGTGGGTTTATAAGGGCGAGCTGCCTTCCATGTATTCATGTTAGGAATATAGCAAGCCATGGCGCACTTGTTGACACCGGTCAACGACAACGCCGACCACCCTTTTAAACACTGCACAGGAGGTAGGAAGCGTGCGGGTTTATCGATTCGTCTGCAGACATGTGCTGCCAAAGGTTTTTGCATCGTTGGCATATCCCCGGCGCACTAAATATTTTTGCGTGGTTCTCAAAATGGTGGCATTCCGTGCTTGGAAAGCCTCCGTTTTACAGGGGCGGAGGCCATGTATCAGATCAGAATAACCATAGCTGTTTGGTATGCCAAACCGCTAAAAACTTCCATGGCTCGTTTCTGATCTGGCCGCGAGGAGCTGGCTGGACAATGCTGGAAAGTGGGCTATACAGCTACACTGCCAAACCACCGTCGGCCGGCCCCCGCAGACATTCCCCTCGTCCCCCCCCCCCCATCGGTATGATCGAGGTATAATTGATACAGCTACACTTCCAAATCAATCGAGTAAATCCAATCATGGATGCGCAGCAGGCTGCATTGGGTGTACTGCACAGTGTTCCGTAGAACGCTGTACTGGATGTTCTATGCGTTGATTCTCGCGCACTTGACGGCTAATGGCGTGTGCGTCGTGAAGATCGGATGGCATTCGTCCACCACCAGACTATACAGCCTGGTATTGGACTGCCAAGAGGCACAGTATCCACACCCTTGGTAGGTATTCGGTCCCGGTATGGCTAGCGACCATTGTGTGTTTGCGGCCATACGGCAAGTAATGTAAGGCCAGTGTGTGCGGGTATATGGTGATGTGATGATTGTTGCTTAAAAAGCACCCGCCATTCGATTCTCGTTCTTTTAGTGGTGAAATGAAGGCCAAACACAACTCGGTAGTGCGTAGACTCTCTTCCGCCAGTCTCAATGCTTTCGTAAAACTTCGTCATAAGTAACCCCCAGGGCAAATCTTGGAGCGGCCGGCAACACACCCCCTGACAGCGGCATGTTTCTGCGAGAACAGTAGCTCTTTTGACCCCAACAAAAGCCGTTTGTCAGTAGAACTGCGAGGGGGGCGATGTCGAGACGAGTGCGATCTGCGCGAGTCAGACGCTTAGTCCGAGGATGGGCAGCATTACATTGCAATGGACGGCGGGAGCCGTGGAGGCAGATGCGTTATCAGAAGCCCAGCGCTGGGGGGACTAGCCGTTCATTGGTAAAACTGCTGATGTGTTAGAGTTAGGTCCACGGAGTTTGCACAAGGGGAATCCCTGGCAGTTTAAGTTGCCAGCAAAATTGTATGCTTGAGGATTTGAAGGAGGTTATAGGATCCAACGTGTGGATTAAGGGAAAAAAAAATACCTAGTCAAGAACTGTATGCTTCATAACAATGCAGTCCATGCGGGAGCACCCGGCAGAATAGTGGGCCAATTCAGCACAGAGCCTCACGTTCATCGAATCAATCTAAAGACGTAGCGGCTAAGGGTCAGGATTCTCCCGAGATGGGTTCTTCCCTGTTGTGCACTGAGTGGTCCCACGATAGGCGGACGGCCATTTGGTAGATAAGGGCTGTTAGCCCTGCTTAGCTTTGACAGCCCTAGCACGGACGGCCCAGGCGACTTTGCAAGCAAAAAAAAGCGCGGCGAGGATTTCCCTGGGGCATTAGAGCCCTGGGCTCCCAGCTCGCTCAGGAGCAAACGGTGGAATTAGACCAAAAATCTAGAGTCCTGTGGGATGAGGCTCATTGGTAATGATTGCCACTGATGAAGGAATAGAGAAAAGAAAAATAGGATAAGTCTTAAAAATGAGTTGGTCTGCCGAACTGAAAAAGGGTCTGGCCAGTTCAAAAGGGGCTGCAAAGAAGAATATGACAGAAGAGAAGTTTGAGAGGAGTCTGAGGAGGGAGGATAGAAGGGAGTCTTAGGAGTCTTGGAGGAAGGGGATTTGAGAAAAAAAGGGGGAGTTTGAGAGAAGGGTCAGAGAGAATGAGAGGGAAGTAGAAGAAAGAGAGAGTCTGAGAGAGAAAACGAATCTTAAAGAGACAAGAGTCTTAGGCACATAGACATAGAAAAGAAGAGTGATTGAGATGACCTCGCACAAGATGAGCCGGAAGTCCTCGTGGTTAAATCCGTCCCTTTTAAGCTCGACAGCTCCTAGTACTAAAGGCGGGGTAAATAGGAGCGAGTGGGGGGAGGGGGGGTGAGGCGGGGGGTCAACCGGGGTCAACCGGGGTCAACAGAGACGAGTGGGGCTGTCTCACGCTATTCAATGGGCTTTCGGAGTTCCATAGACTGCCATTGGTCTAAAAGGACCCACTGTCTATTGGGCCCACTAAATGTTGGTTGAGAGGTAGGTACTATTCATCACACTCCTCTTAGATGTGAAATAACCTTGCTTCCCATTGATCCGCTTTAGGTTTGGCTCAGATTAGTCTTGTCGCCCCATTACAGCGTGTCTATCACATCAAAGAAGTGCACATCATCTCTCGGGCATCAAAATCTTGCTTCCCTGTCCACGTTCTTATCACAGGCAGCCTCATTTTAACAGGCACTAAATATCAATACATGATAGTTACTTCCGCATGCAGTATGGCATGGGCGAGAATCAGATACTCAGCTATTCAGCTATTCATCACGTTCGTATCTATGCACGCATGCGGATACCATCGCGTCTCGGCTTCTCTCCTCGGCTTCTTCTCTTGCACCAACATTAGAATGGATTTGCCTATCTAGGGTGTGCTCCTTTTTACCGCCCCCGACTTTAAGCCAGGATGATGCCGCTTAGTCCACATAAGCCCAAAGCCATTAGGCTCAGCCAAGGGATAGCATCCTCCCAAGCCTGACGGCACAAAGCACTGCTTCAAAGCTTGAAGTAAAAGCACATTGATATGGAGTATTAACACTCAAAGACTGTGCACAAAAGTCTGCACCATGGATCCCCTTTAAGCATTACATCGGCATGGTGTGTGTCAATGTCAAAACGGCCAATATTTTCAAGCTCAGGTTCAAGACAACGTAAAAGACAGTAACCTCGCTGTCGCGTGGCTGACAGAAGGCTCCTTGTTCCCTAGCCATGAGGGGCTGATTTCCGAAGACTCTGTACATTACATCGGTCAGCTTGTGGGCTTGGGCCACCTATGCACAACGCAGGAGTACCTTCGGCCTTACTCGTACACGTATAACACCGCATGTAGCCGCATTCAGAAAACTGCAGATGTTTGCGGCCAAAAACCAACAAAAGTACCAGTAACACTGCAAACGGATCTCACACTCCAAAAAAAGACAGACAAATGGATCGCTTGGGTTGTACTGCAAGCGTAATCTTTGGAGTGACTGAAGTGAACCTATTCAAAGCTAGTTTGCTTTGATACGAGCCTATTTGGTCCGTTGAGATGTTGGGATAGTTTCAAAGAAGTCATTTGGACGAAGCGAGCTCACGCAGTTATCTCCTGCAGGAATTACGAAAATGCTGACATTTGTTGGGGATTGGTAGCCTTTGAGAGACAGGGAATCTGTGACGTGACAAAAAGAGCGCACCAACATGCACGCCAAGAATCAACTATTGCCCCTCGTGACCTTTATTGGCTGCTGGAGCTATCCGTGGCGTTGGCTTGTGAGGCCGATAAAGAGAAGAAAAAAGCATGCAAACATTATTTGAATAATAGAACTTGGCTGTAGGAAGGGTAGCATGCAGCAAGCTGGGAAAAACAAGGCGGCTTGGGTTGCAGTGTGTGCCGGTTTTGGGCACATAATCATTCGAATACAGTCCCCTCACAGCATATCACAGACGTGGTTGTCTAGCTCATGAGATTTTGGTCCACACAAGAATAGTTACTTTTGCTGGCTTCGTCTAAACAGCTGGGCCACCTAACAGTTTCATCTCGCTAAGCTTAGCCTTGCTTTGCGCGTAGACTATAGAACGATACACTTCAGGAGCTTGAGACTCGGAAAAAGTCAGTGGCTGGCGAAATTTGGAGCTCAAGGTTACATACAACATTGGTTGTGGCAAATTGACGTAGGCAGGCAAGCCGAATGAATGCACAAACTAAAGTAAGACCTTGTTGCAACGTCAAAGAAATCTGATGGTTGCTAGCCGCCATCTATTGGAGCTGATGCTCGCCGTGCCAAGGCTACAGAATCAGCTGAGCTTCGTAGTCTTGTGGGCTGTCTGGAACGTTCTAGTAAACTAGCACTAGTACCAGAATGTGTCCCAGCATCAGCCAACGCAAACTGTAATGTGTGGAATTCTTAGAGATCTCGAGCTCAATGTTATCGCTTATGAAAATTGTGGGCATATCGATACACCAGTCAACAAGTATGGGCAAAATCAACAAGTGGCTAGCTAAATCAAATGATGAAATGGTCGTAGGAAACGTGTCTGCAGACCTGCGAGCATGGCAAGGCTTCGGAAGAAGAAGGGTTATTAATAATGGTAGTCATTTGTCTCAAAGCACAGACAGTTAAGTGCTAGAGAAGCCTCAAGTGTCTGGGATCGTGTTCGCTAGCCTTTTCTCATCGTCTTGAATCACTACTTCGCAATAGCCTTGCGGTGCTCGGGATGGATTTTGAGCTAGAAATATAAATGAAGTTGAGCCACAGCCTTCCCCCTTCTCTGGTAAGCAATGAATACTCATCATGAAGCTATAGATAGTAGCTTGCAGTATGCAGAATGTATTGCTCTTTACAAAGCGAGATTAGTTGTTTTGGTACAACTAACTCAATGCTGGTAAGCATTGCATGATAGATCATGAATACTCACACAGTGAAGGATGTAGGTAGAACTGAATTTCAGGCGGTACTGGGTGTAAATGGAGTTTATGCCTAGTGAAATTAATAGCTGAAGCCATAATTTGAAGGCAAAAATGGGCCCATCATAAGGCAAGCAATGGTAGGTAATGAATATTCACAAATATGATCGTTCTCAATCTACGGCATTTGAGCACCGAAAGGGCTTGAAATAGTCTGAGCTGCGACAGTATTATTTTCCTACGAAAAACAACGTCTCTGACAATACATGAGCCGTGAAATACATTGCCATCCATGTGAGATATGTCCATTTTAGAGCTAGAGAGAGCAAGATTAACAGTAGATATTAGCAGGACGTACTGAATGTCCTAGAGTGAGAAGAGAGAAATGAGAGATTGATTGATGTTGAATTCTTGTCCAACTAATTCTCGCTTGAAGAGCGGATCTCAACAGATTTATACATCCATCACTACCATGTATAGACCAAACACATGGACCTTGGAAGAAGGTCCTTTATGTCTGATGCTAACCCTAATATTTAGCCGAACTGGATCAGGGTCAGATATCTTGGTAAACCTGACCAAGATTAATGAAAAGGGTTATCTGGACGAGGTCGTCACAAAAAAGCTTTAAAGCCCAACAAAATATCAGCATTGCTTTTAGGTTGCACACATCTGATCTCCCACACTTGGCCGTCTTGAATCGCCGTTGAAGTAACAAATTATCGTCATTTCTGTCAAACATGAGTATTTTCTGGATTATAGTGTTCAAAATATGTATCATTGCACCGATTCGCGATCCGCCCTGGTAGCTGGAAAACGATTAGTGTGCCTTGACAAAGACACAAACCACTTTGCTAATAACTGAACTCAAGGCTACTTGCGATATTATCGTTGCTCTGAATTTACCCGCGACTTTACTATGACTAGTTAAACTGCTCATGTGATATGATCGGCTGAGTTGAAAGCTACCGTACAATGATATCAAAATAAAAGTCGACTTGAGGTTTCAATAATGTAGGTCAAGATGCCCGAAATCAAGCAACGCCATTCTTTTGAAGGCGTATTTCCCACGACATGGCGAAGCTAACTGCTGTACCACTTGGCGCACTTCACAGCTCTAATCTAGAAGTCCTAATAACGCTGAGCAAACTTCCGCCTCTCCACCTCCCCCTGATGAACAATCACCTTGACCTTCCGACAGCTGCTTTCTAGTTTGCGTACTATGGTACGGTCTACTCAGTGTGTCTGAGGCTCCAGGCTTATTGTAAATGATCTGACGTCACTGCTCTCTCTACCCTGAAGAAAAATGAGCGCCGTTGGTAACTCTCATTAGTCGATGCTAACTACACAAGTTAAGAGTCATTATCGCTTCTGTAGAATTTCCTGTAGCCCATGACCCTGTAGATAACGTGAAGAGGGCTACTGAGTATGTATCGGTAACATTATCACCACTAGCATCACGCAAGACATTGGCACTATTAGCTTCGTAAAGCTCACTTCCATCGTATCAAATTGATAGCACTGTCTGTAATAAAGCACGAACCGGAAAAGGGGGTAAGCGAAAGCAAATTAAGCAAAGGGAAGGTGTACTTGAATTTGCTTTCGTAACGTTGATGGAGAGAGTCGTGTCAGAACATCACTAGGTTGGCGTGCAGACAAGAGTATGTGTGGGTAATCTAGGTCAAAGTTACTGGATTGTTGTCCCTGACTAAGTTCGTTCGGCCAAACGCTGCTGCCTGTGGTTTCAAAACATCACAAGAAGGATCTCTTCCAGGGCCTTTGCTCAGTCCAGGGACTTAGGTGAGGAATATTTAAATCGATTGAGATCCGCACTTCAATCAATAAGTAGATAGAAAAGATGGAACTGGGAAATCATAGATTTCTCTTCTTCTCATTCAAGAAAATGTAGCATGTCCTCACGGCATGTGCTACAAGAATGTGGCTATAAACACAGGTATAAATCTGTTATAGTCGAAGTTCTCAGGAAAGTTCAATCAATACAAGTAATCTCACGACGGGCCGAATCTCCCTTGGTTGATTGGTTAGACTTGCTCACTGTTTTACGAGATGTCTAGGAAAGATGGCAAATGAAGAGACGAGAGACCTCGGTCCTGAATACCTACATCTTCGCAATTACCTGGCGCATATTCATCACTGTATACCACCACTGAACACTCTCTCATGATCATAATTGGTACCCTGTGTGATATATATCATGATTATTTTTGAGTTTATAGGAGTTGTCTAGAAAGTAGAAAACAAGGATAGAAAGGGTGTAAAGCCTTGAATAACAGTACGGCTGAGCTGTGTGTGTAAGAGAGAAAGACAGGTAGTATGATCTACTGGGTGTAAGCGTTCGAGATTTTTTTGTAGTTCCCCCAGTAGTAGAAGTCACATGACTATGAGCCATTTGCCAAGCACCGGGAACTGGACTGCTTTCGTGCATGCTATCGCCATCACAAGAACCTTGTTTATTTGGTGGCGGGCTATCACCTCGTTGTGTGGAGCTTCGGGGGTCGTAGCCAGTGTATGTTGCTGTATAGGGAATGGTGGAGGTAGTGGCGGAGTTGGGCCCCGTTGTGGAACTTGAGATATCGGGATCACGGCCAACCAGTTGTAATAAGCTATGCTTAGAATTAGGGTTGTGTGGCCTAGAGTCCGTACCGTCCCGACTTTTCTCACTACCTGAAGAAATCGTTGCTTCGTAATTAGCGCCCTAAACAAAAAGTGCTTCCATAACCTTATTGCGTGTATTGAGATCACAGATTGGTGCATTAAGTGTGATCAAGGAAAACCCAAGATCTTGTGCAACATCACTCTAGAAGGTACCATCGCCATTCTCAAGTACCTTAGTTTAGGGTGGGCCATATGATAGTAGACAACTTTGGGATTCACCCAATCAATCTTTAAAAATATATAAGCTTCGCCAGTTGTCAACAAGCCATACTCAAGCCCGCTACGGATCATATAATCATATGTTTCCACAATCGCAGCAGCTACATAATGAGTAGATTGATGGACAAAAAGTTCAGTGTCATCTACGGGTATATCATTATCGTCTATAACCTCCCGAGCAAGTTCTATAAGGCGCATGGCAGCTCTGATGCGGTCCATGGTGAATATTGCGGGTGACTTGCACTCGGCAATATAGGCAAGCCTTTCTAGTTCAGCGTTTGCCCCGGTACCTGTTTTTTTTTGGCTAGGCAAACCCTGCTAGGTGGTAGCCTCGAAATGTCAAGCACAGACGAAGTTTCCTGCGCAAACCTACCCTCCTCAAACCAGTCAATGAACTCATTGTTCATCCTTGAGCGGAAACACAGGCTACTTGTATCGGCGAGAACTCGCCGAGCTTCAGGAATAATCTGTAGTTGCTCCGCTATTCTGGTCAAGGGGGTTTTGAGGTGTATTGTCTGAAAATATCCTAAGCTAGGTTCAGAATCTATGACCATATAGGAGGTGTTTTTAACTACACCCTCCATGCTTGATTGGGAAAGGAAAGCTCTTGTGCCCCGAGGAATAGCATCTCTGACCTTCTTCAACATTTCAAGTTTTATGGATGGAAATTTTAGCCATTGATTGAGGTACTGGGGGCGAAGTACCTACTGGTTTGGTGGCGCTGTAGGTGATACAGGGAATCGTCAACATCCTTGTATTCATAGAAGACTTATGTCAAAATTCCAAGCATTCATAAAATTCTATGAGCCGGATTATTGCTCCTGCTTTGTCGGCCCGCTGTTTCGCGATGCGGATCTGTTCTTTCTCGACGCGGATCTGCTTTTTCTGAGCTTTGAGGGCCTGTCGAAGCTGGCGGATTTCCTCCTCTAGAGACATGGAATTTCTGTTGTTTGCCATAATATGCGACGTCAAGTATAGGAGTGTTTGTTTTAGAAATGTACTGACTGGTTCATAGCCAACCTAAAAATCTTTGTTAGCTTCAAAAATGAACCAAGACACTGGGAAATAACTTGATGGAAACAGTATAATTGAAATCGGTATTTTAATTGAGAATGAATCTTTGGGGTTCACTGACATTTATTGTGGATGATCCGTCTTTCCGAAGGTCCGGGAGAGAGTGTCGAAAAAGGATGATGATTAACGATCCGGAACAAGTTTAGATTCCCATTCCATACTAGATATGTATCGTGGAGTAGAATTTGGACATACGAATATTAATAAAGAAAATGCAATGTAAACCATAAGATAATCATGTGCTGCATGTAAGTATGCGCAGTGCTTACTGCTATAACCATCAGTAAACGGATAAAAAGTAAATTAATGAATTAAGCCACTCACTATAATCCTTTCCAAAGGCCCCAATCACTACTTGACATTTTCTGGCCCCATGGTCAGTACTACCACACACTCTACAGTGTCATGCATCTGGTCACACTCATCTGTCTCGATCACCACTACCTAACAGTTCCGGCGCTACCTGCTCAGTAACATCTGTTCGATCCATTGCTTACCTCCTTTCCCCCCTCTTTTCTGCAGTCTAGCCCTTTTTGCCCCCATCCTAGGTAGCAAGATGTTGTGAAAACCAAGGCTATTCCAAGGCAGACGTTATTTAGGAATCTAATCATGACGCGTTATACTTGTTCCTCACAGTTACATACGTACTATCTACCCTACGCCATTTCTAGAACAACTCATTTGCTATTCACAGGTTTACTTGGGAGCATACGGGCAAGAGGACGTCTTACAAAATAATGTTTTGCTGAATCACAATGACACATATTTTGAAGGGAGCATAATGTTTCTAGATTGGTAGGCTGTTGCAATTTCAATATGTAGCCTCTTGCAGTGATATCATAGTAGGGAAATTCAGCTATGTCACTTGTTTATGTGCGTCATCCAACTATTAACCAAGTTGTACATTCAACATGAAATTTTAAACGTAAAACACAACTTCTGTTATTCCAAAACTTGACCCAAATGATAGCGCGATGTACTTTTGTGTAGCAATATCAATGCATATCCATCCATAGAAATGTTACAACTAGGACTAAGGCTTTGGGTAAACCTAGTGCCAAAGCCAGGACACAGGCCGGCCCTATAGAGGCGCGCTTTTTTAGGTCTAGATAATCAGCTAGGTGATTTTTCCCTTTCTCGCCCCCATTTTCACCATATTAACGAGGTGGCATAGTTAAATAAGGCCAGTAGACTAGGTAACTATGAGCTCGTCACGATCTTCCTAGACATTGGCTAAACTATGCATCTAGTCTGGGAAAAGTCTCTACACTGAACCAAACACTGGAAGATTGGAAGAGAGTTTCAAGAAGGAGGATCAAAAATATGGCTGTTCCTGTTTCCCATCTACTTGAGACTAACCAGCTCTGTGGCATTATAAAAAGACTGTACTAGTAACTTTAGTGTACTTCTACTTTTCGGCTCAAAGTATTTTATGTTTCACTAACTAATACAAATGACAAGAGATACATAGCAGATCTAATAGGATATGTTGTGAGGATGAACTGAATGTCCTGAAGTTGGAGAAGAGTGATCCGCTATTCTAGTTCTCTCTTAATCTTGGTTGAAGAGCAGATCTCAACCGATTTATATATTCCACTTCAGTGCCTAGACCGAATGAATGCCCTGTATGTCTGATACTAACCCTAAGGTTTAGCTGAACTTGGTCAAGGCCAACAATCCTAGTATCCCAAACTCAGATAAGCAACATCCGAGCTTAGTCTGTTTAGTTATAAAAAACTTTTAGTCCTCAACCTGACTTTTGATATCCATATGTACGTTATTAACTTTGGTATTGCGATTAATCTTTGCGTTGTTTTCATCATCGCTTTTCCCGATTTTACTCTATCCGAGTTGTCACTAGTTGGTGAACGCACTTTCGAAATAGTCATTCAAAGAAATGAAGTTGGCCAACGGCCTAGATTCCCCATTACCAAATTAAAAAGATCGACTTTCCGTATAGTTAATGGGTTCAAATAATGAATGGACTTTTTTCCCTATTTTACAACATTAACTTTTTTAATTTACGATCATAACATTGCTCAGTACTGATGCCCAGTCAAGCACACCATTGTCACCGTATTGTCTCTCTTCCGTTGCGGAAGAAACCCTCGGTAATCTAGGTAGAGAATGGACTAGACAAAAACCTGATCCTCTAGGTCGGACAGTCTCCGTGAGTTGGAAATGCTACTGCGCCGAGACTGAATGCCATTCTGTCCTCCACGATAATCCATCCGGTGTAACCTTGCGGCATGTAAGAGATCTGATTACAGACTATTTTGAAGGGCTCCTCGAAGAGCGAGAATCATGTTGGCCTCATTCCTTGATTGCGAAACGTCTTTCTGGTTAACAAGCTATTGACTAGATGTGAAGATGAGAGATTGGGAGACTTTTGGTGCACTCCTTATCGATATTAGTTACCCACTTTTGCGCTAGCTTTCTTTCCAGAGATTTAGCCATGTAGAAAACAAAATCGCCACAAATGTGCAGTACGAGTGATTGGGCGATCCATATTTGAGGCTTTATACTTGGTGTTACGTAGACCAGCGGTAAGTAGTAACAAGTTCATATGTACGCCATTGCATATAACGTCTGCGATGAGCGAGTATAACGAAAAACTCCCATTCTATCTTTTGCACGTCTAATTAAATTTCCGTCAAATAAAAACCATGCTACAACCAAACGATAGGCCTAATATGGTTCTTAGTCTTCAGGGCCCTCAAAATAAATTACAATCAAGTGTCAACTGTCCCAAGGTTATACCAGGTGGATTCTCATGTCCTTCTTCGCTAACAGAATAGTAATCAATCTGAACGAGGTACTAGGCCTAACTAACCCGGAAAATGTGATCTGAAATAGATTATAGTCTTATTTATCATTGACCTAGATGCTCGATGATTTCCTTCCTAGAAGTGTGGCGTTGAAGAAATGACTAAGCAATTGCACACCGTCCACCGCAAGCTACTCGTCGACAGGCGCTGTGCTTTTAACTTGGCTAGACAACAGAGAGATCTTAATGCTCATTTTCTCTGTTAATATGACTATTAGAGAGCCAAATGCGAAGATTAGACTATTGTTGGTAGTTGGTTGAGGGTTGTGGCAAATACGATGCCAAAGCACAGGATCTGGTTAGATAATACTTGGAACTTTGGTGCAACTGCATCTTTCATGGGCATAATTGGAAGTAGAACAATCGTTACCGGTGTAGAAAGACGTGGAAAGTAAAAGGTACTGCGGTCTAGACGGTAGGAAAGGATTGCAGGCATTCGGGCAATTAATGCAGAAGGCCAAGCGATCCAGTTGTTTATTACGGGCATACGCTAATATCACCTTGCTAATCGATACTGAGCGGAGATTGAGGTATAAGGAGAGGAAAACAAGGTTGTAAGAGGGAGAGTTGTGCGACGCATGGTTATCACGCACGTTAATCAATAAGTTTGTGATGGCATTTATTGGAAGCTCTTCTCACTTATCTATCTACTCCGTCCCATAAACCAAACTGACAAAGAAAAAATTAAAAGTTAAGAGGGTCTAATGCAATGTAAATCCCAGCAAATCCTATGCAGTTGCCACCTACTTGCTCTCCAATGCAACAGTAAACATCATGTACTATGCTCTTTAGAAGCGGCCAGCAGCCCGGCGGGTTGCACGCTTGTTGTATTCCTGGCCATCAGCAGTAAGCTTGGTACCCAAGCCCAAGCACTGGGCCATTTTGTAGAAGAGGTCGACATTGTTGTAGACACCGCCAAAGTCCCTTTCGCAAGGGCCAAGTGCAAATACAGGCACATCGGTCATTGAGTGAACACTGCTGGATATATGAGTGGGCACGGTACCGTTGAGTAAGAAACCATGGACTGCATCTTCAGGGTTGGCATAAATCTCTCTCCCGCCACGCCCATCAGGGACCCTGACAACATTGAGACGGCGGCCATCTTTGTGGACACGGTAGTCCTCACGGTGATCAGGACCAGCAGCCATGCCAGCAGCCATGGCGTACCGGGGCTCCCAGTTCATAGGGAAGTTGGGGCCAGTACCATAGTTGATTCCAGGAACAGGCTTGGTGTACTGGGACAGTCCAGATTCACCGGAGACACCAATGGCACTACGCTTCTGACGGTCGGTTTCGACAGCAGCCATGTACTTGGTGTCAGCAGAGCCAAAGACATCGAAACCGTGGCCGTGGTCGGCAGTGACGACAATCTGGGTCTCATCTAGGATGCCCATCTCCTCGAGCTGATCGATAGTTTTGCTGATGGTGTCATCGAGCTCCATGAGTTCGGCCAGGGCACGATCATAATCCAGTGCGTGCATCTGCTTGTCGATGGAAGAAGCTTCAATCATCATGAAAAATCCCTTGTCCACACCATTTTCTTGACTACGCGCATGAGTGATCTCGATGGCCTTGCTGGTCATTTCCTTCAGACCAGGGATGTCTAGAGTAGGGACATCTTCTCCACTAGGATGGTTTCGCATCTTAGCAAGGTTCTCAGGGTAAACGTTGCGATCTAGCCAGAGAGGCAGAGCTTCAATGGAGAAGACGCCCAGAGCACGGCTACTGCTGTCCATGTCCATTAGAGATGACTTGTTCCAGCTGATACTATAGCCCTTGTTAGCAAATTCACTGTAGTAGTTTTGGCCTTGGTAGGAGATTCTAGGGTCGAAGAAAGCTTCAGCACCAGCACCGAAGAAGACTTCGGGACCGACATAGTCATTCCAGGTGTAATTGGTGATGCCGTTTAGGGTCTGGTCTATGAGTGGGCCATAGTTTCGGCGGGAACGGGTGTGGCCAACAAGAGCACCGGGAGTCGCATCATAAAGCTCGGCGGTCGTAGCAGCACCCCAGTGCATACCCCGGATACGAGTAACAAGCTCGGCCATGGACTCGACTTTGGGGTCATCAAATTGGTTGGGCGAAGAGTCAGAGTAGACACCCATGGAATCAACAGTACCCTTGTGACCGGTGTACATTGCAGAGGCCGAGTTGGCTGAGTCGGTCAGGTAGGAGTCGACAGAGTGTGTCATCTGATGGCCCAAGATAGGGAACGAATCCATAGCCATACGGGACTGGTACTTCCCGTTGATTGACTTGTGTGCCAGCATACGAGCAGCAGTAATCTAATTGACGCCAAACAGTTAATAAGAGTAGACTAGTGTGCTTCTAAACAGAGCAAGCAAAACACTTACCATGTTTGTAGTCATACCATCGCCAATGAACAGAATGACGTTCTTGGCCTTACGCTCGTCAGAAATAGGGCGAACTACCCAGTTGGCGACAGTCGTCTCGCCATTGTAGTAGGTCAGGGTAACTTCGTACCGACCGGGCTCGTTGATACGAATGCGACGGTAGATTTTAGAAGCAACGTTGACTAAACTCTTGGACTTGGCGTCCTTGGCAAAGCGGTCCTCATACCAGCCAAACTGCCAGGTTTCCAGCTCAGGCTCCTCGTTAAGGAAGAACTCCGAGATTGGTCTAGCCACTTCCTCGCCAACCTTTCTGATGGTGGTAGTGAAGGCATAATCAGGAACACCATCGTTGAAAGCCTCAGTACCGTTCAGAGGGGCGTGAACCTCGAAACGGAGATCGAAGTATTGGCCAGGCAGGAAATCGGCCTGATCAGGAGGTAGAATACAACCAAGCTTAGGGCAGGTACCTAGACGCTGGTAAGTCTGGGCAGCACCGAAGGAAGCGGAGGCTAGAAGGGCAAGGAAATTGAGCTTAGACATAGCGGAATAAAGGGATAGAATAGAAAAAGAAAGGAAGGACAAAGAACAAGACACTGGCCAAACAAACCCTCACTAGCTAAAGGCAGTAATAATAGAACAAGCGAAATAGAAGGCCAGCGAGTTGCAAGTGGGGAGTAAAGAGAAGGATGAAAGAAAATTCCACCAGCCAGACAGGAACGGCTTGACTTAAATACTTGATGCGAGATGTAAATGGCCAACAGGAAACGGTGATTAGCTTTGAAATATGGAGATAAGGTCTAGCTCAGGAGAACGAGCACACCTTGTCTGCGGAGAAAACGTTCAAGCAATTGAGCCATTAGGCTAGAGACTAGGAATTGAAGCAAGCATAAAAATAGCACAACACAGTGGTTTGTCGCTGCGGGAAGGTTGCCGCTAGTACAGGATTGCGCTCTTGGGACTCTCCAGAAAGTCTCGACAGCTAGAATAGCACAGAGTTGATCCTATGACAGCTAACGTAGATGATAAGCCTGTATGGCAGGCAAGTATGCGTCGCACTTTTCTCTCCTAAATCTAGTTTTTTATTTGATCAATTTATCCTTCAATCTTCACATATGACGAATCTCAATACTGAGGAAAAGCTCTTCTTGCTCTTGCCAATAGCTAGATTTAGATACACACTTCGGGTGAGGGGAGGGGGTAGGGTTGTTTCTTTGTATAGGTATATAATTATATTGGCATATTGGGCTAGCTTACACTACGTATGACAAACTACATAAGGTCAAAAAACTGTGGCACGGCGTAATATAGCAAAACAAATATCCGCCTTTCAGCTTCCCGTGCGCTTAAACATTATTATTGAGGATATTCAAGCTGTTTGCTTTGATTTAATTCATGAGTAAGATAGCTTATCAAGATAGGAGTGCACCATCAATAACTAGTTACTTGCTTGTTCATACCTTTGCTCTCTTCGCTCACCTCTTGCTAGACTGCTAAGAAATTACTTAATGTTGTTCTTACCTGTGATCGTGTGCTATTATACCTAGATATTACGCCTAACCCTAAAGTACGGTTGCCTGGTGGTAATATCATGGCCAAAAAAAAGCCGGCCTGCGTTTCTCTTCACGTAACAAGTAAGTAGCTTCTGCATTATTCGGAAACTTCATTTGCTTACTTGATAATTTTTCCTTAGCATTCTCACACACTTGATTATGTGAAGATCATCCGTGATGTCCGCATGCTCCAACGATATAAAAATTACAAGAAAACGGCAATTCATCATTAAAAAGCACTCATGACACAGACTGCTCAGACAGTCCCGTAGTCCTGGCAAAACGGGAATGCAGCAAACACACAGCTATAGTATGAGGCCAAATACTTGGCGTAAAAGCAGCTATGATCAAAGGTTTCGATAATCTTGCTTATAATAAGACGAAGTACTGCCCCCCACTGCGCCAGAAAGGGGCTCTGCGACAACGCACACACCAATAAGAGGCTGCCCTTCAAAAATAATACGTCTTTTCCTTGCCTCTCCAGCTTTTGCTAAGCACTCCATTACGCGGGTGACGATCTTGCTTATTTTTCCACAAGTCCGATCAGCATCAGCCTACAAACGCCCTCTGCCATATTTTTATGCTAGTAGCAAATCGGTTAGCTGAGAATCCCATAACCCCATAGACATACACCGATCATGTTGGGGAGGGAGCGGCCTAATGACACTAGCCTTTTACTCCGGAACATGACAAGGATATAAAGTTTGCTTTGTTCCGTTCCAATGTACCATAGTAAGCAGACTTGCTTTAGACAATCGGCCTTAAGCTAGAGGTTAATACTGCGTAAACCCTCGCATAAAAAGCCCTGGCATAGCTGGCACAATGATAGAACTTAACGTAAGTCATAAGTGAGCGCCCAATGCTTTTAGAGAATTCCTATTTGCACCTGAAAATTTAGTGTCCCACACACCAAGTAATTGAATCAATCACATAACCACTTCAACAGCAACCTAGTATAAAATAATAATGTATCTTTATACATGTGAGAATATAGGTCCAGTATTTCCATTAAGTTTTCCTTATGGTTCTATATTTTCCCTCACCCCCAATTTTCGTTACCCATTTTTCTTATATGATGGCCTTTCTGATAAGAACGATGTTCTATCAGTTTATACGGGCTTCAACCGCAGCTCTCCCGGGAGTCTGCTTTCAACGCTTGGTGGTCAAATCTCTACAATGCAATGAGAATATTGGCCAGTACGTCAAGAGTGGGTAGGTTGTTTTATCAACAATATCAGAAACTGTGGCCAAAGAACTAAGCCACCGACACAGTCAGCACACCGTGACCTGGAACCCCATTTGATCAGAGGTACTGTTGACGTGAATAAGGACTTTGATATTATTCAAGAGCTTTTCACAAAATAGTAAAAAGCTTTTGATTCAGAACTTGCCAAGCAAAAGGTGCATATTCAACAAAGTCACACAGCAAATTAGCCTGGTAATATCCCTTGTGAAGTATCATATGCCTGTGTTGATATTCTTGCCAAGAAACTCTGCTCTATTGCTGGTGTACAGGATTCAGAATTGCCTACTTGTATGCCTCTTATGCGCCTTTGTCCTAGCCTTTGTAGGAAGCAATATGGGTTACCTTGTGCCCATGAAATTTCGGCAAAAAAAGAGAGCAAAGAAGCCATTAAAAAGCTCGAAATTGATTCATATTGGTGGCTAGATGACGAAACCACTGAGGATGACGATATCTTCCTAATTTAGGATCCAGAAGTTATTCAGCATGGGCGTGGGCGCCCTCGAAAGAGTGCAATCTCTAATGAAGATGAAATAAGTGTCTTTCCATTGTCCCAGTCTGTCTGCGAAAGCTGAATAATCATCCTATCGCCATACCATGTTATACAGCCAATACCAGACCAAGGCTCCCGCCATACAACTGCTTCAGAGCGTCGCCAACTGAGTCTATGGGAGTATGGCGATAGCCTTGTAGCGATGGATCAATAGGATATAGAGACAATTCAAGGCAAGAGGGAAAGACGGGAACACGGCAAATAACACCTCCAATATCAATAAAGAAGGCACCACAGGAGGCAGAGGGAGGGAAGGAGACTACATACAACACTCAGCGCAAGAGGCCTAGAGTAGACGTTGTAAAATGGGGCTAGTATAACTATTTGATCGTCTGGATTTTTGTTAAAGTTGGTTGTGTGATTGGTTCAACTACTTGGTGTGTGGAGCATTAAATTTTCAGGTGCGAATAGGAATTCTTATTTTTCAACACCTACATTAGTTAGTTATATATTCTTTTATCAATAAGCAATAAAGCATCTTATCAACTAAAACCAATTGTTACTCTCTTCTCCAGATATCTCAGCAAGAATGCAACATGTTCTTGGGTTATGGCTAGCCTTACCACATATTCCACACTGCCTTTCCCTCGCCGGCCCTGACCTCCCCTGACCACCACTTCTCGATAGTTCAGTCATCACCTGCATATTAATGTCTTTCTGATTAATTTTATCTCTTCCCTCACCTACAGTCACCTTGCCTCCATTCCGTAGCCAGGTTCTTTGTGCTCTATGCCGCTTACCAAAAGCCACATTTGCCTGTCAAAGCATCCTGTCCTTAGAGTTCAATAGGCATTTTGATGCATTATTGCCTTTGTTCCCTTTTTTCCCTTTGAAAGTGACTCAAGTGCCTCAAGAATCGACGAGAGGGACCTACTCTGATGTCGCCTCACTTGTACTTCGAGGTATTTAGAATGTGAGCTGGCCTCAAGCACCGTATTTGGGGTCTTCGAGACCCAGGGATAGCCGGCGTTGGAGTCGATAGCTGCACATCAAGCTTTGATATGAAATTTTGCACCTTCATGAGAACATCAAGAGGCTGAAGTAGGTGAGACGAATGAGGCGGAATACACAGTGTAGTGATGTGTTTGTCTTCGTAATATTTCTCAAAACTAATTGAGTGGTGAATTTCATGCCCATCGAAGGAAACAAAGCAATTGAGCTAAAGAGTATCGACGTGAAGGTGGCAGGCTGATCGCTGGGAGCCAATAAAGAACTGTCTGATATATTGTGTCAAACAACAAAGAGTCTTTATCATGGGGATTACTAGTTAGTAGTATGCTTTGGTCTCAGGCTGGCTTGTTTTAATCCCGCCTACGCAATTGTCAGAGTCGAGTTAGAGACGAAGGAATATGCAAGAGAGTCGTGTTACCAGCAGCAAAGTGAGACTACATTTGCTTCCTGAAAACGAGACAGATTCTCGCACAACATCGCGATATTTTTAGCCAACAAAAATTGCATAATCTGCATGCAAGCGCCATAGCCTATTACCAGGGAGGGCTCTCAAGACTAAGCGCAACTTCCATCTCTATTCCAAGTCCACACTATAATGGGATAGGTAACAGTCAATCTTCTGAAGGAGCTGATCAGTCGAAGGCAGCCCGAATTTGTTACACAAGGCCCTGAACATATCAATCAGCCACATGTACACGGTTCTTGTATTACATTATTGTCGCATACAGCAGCATAATCTACGAGTGGGATGATCGCAGCCACCAAGAACTCCTCACACTTGCAGGTTTTAATGGATAAAATAACTCTCCACCATGCATGCAGCTTGCCACAATCGAATAGAGGGTAGATTCTTGGCAGCTCCCACCATGATTTCCAAAATGGTTCAAAGCCTCAAGCTCGCTGTAAACACCTATACAGTCAACCAGAGCGTGCCCCTTCACTGGCGCAACGGCACAGAGGGTTAGACTAACAGTATTGCCAAATTATATCAACTATATAATGGATAGGAATAGATTATTGTGCAGTTGGCTTTCTAAGGAGATCCATGAAAATTTCTTTGTTACTGCTTAGGGTTGAACAGATGATTAACCGGTTTCTTACCAACCGCCACACCCCACGTCTTGGCAGGCTCTGGGCTTTGGACTTACGCAAGGGATGATTATAACTTGATATGCTTGTTTCCGCAGCTACGCCTGCAACAGAACGGTACAAAGACATGACCATTATTGGAGATTGGCATCCAAGATCCTGAGCAAAAGAATTAGGTATCAAGCTGACGACACAGGCCAAAGAAAGCCCAATTTTTGGAATAGTGGACAGTGAGAATGGTGGAGGGAAGAGAAGTTACTGAACTAATGAATATCAACGTGCAAGTAGCGGCTGGATTGTCGGGAAGTCGGCAAGCAAGGACAGTTGATATGATTGGCGAAACGGGTAACAAGTTGAAGCACAAGGCAACAGCCGATCGAGAAGAAGTTGGAGTATCCCTGGGAGTCTGGTGCTATTGGGCGGGTTCATTGGTTGTAGTAATGTGCCGATTCCCACTTTGGAGGTTAAGCAAGTGATGATTTTACAAATCTTACCAATCATCATACTTATCAAGTGTATCACTACTTTTTGTGTCACCTCTCATGTGTTGTCTTGTATAACATCCGAAGGTCCGACTTCTCTTCTCAGAAGTGGAATCTATGCATAGTTCCCCACTCCAGGGTCATTTCCTTCCGTTATAGCATATTGTCAGCTCCGAAAACTATGATGGGCCTACCTATCCTTAGTGTACTGTATAGGCATGCCCCATTTTTACTTCGAGTCGTCGCCTGATGTCTAATTCATCGCCGTCTCTATTGAAGATACCCCATTCTCCACATGATTGATATAGGTGTCTAAATGTAGAATTGCTTGTTTTCATTCCCTCCTCTCTCCTTAGTCAGCCCCTGAGTACTTTGACTATACTTGGGTTTACAGTCAAGTGTCCTTTGCTGCATTTCTGCTTAATCATGTTCTGACACACCCCCTTGCAAGACTCGATCGTAGCGATATACTCAGAGTATGGCTTTCATCCTAACCCAAGTCAACTATTTCCAAATCTTAAGATCCTGCATCGCATTCCTTGGTTCCCCGCACCTGCGCTTCACCTGGAATCCCCATCCCCAAAGATTGTCTGAAGGCTGTGTATCATTTGTCCAGGAGTGGCTTTGTGAGCCCGTCCGCTGGCATCTCCGACGTTGGCAAGTAGTTGACGGTGATGCGTTTTGCCTGGGCTTCTACTCGTAGCCATCCATTCACAAGGTCGACGTGCTGCATTCTTGAGGTCCGTGGAGTATGGGTGTTCGTCATCTCTTTTATTTAGCCCTTGCCCCCTTCCTAGGCACATTTATTCTTTGCCCTTTCGTTTACTTCATCCCTCATCGTTTCTAGTATTTCCGAAGAATCGTCTTTCTAGACTGTCTTAAGGTATTTATCTTTCCCATTTCTAGGTCTATCCTGAAGCCTCCACTTTCTCGAGTTCCAATGCAAGCTGGTGTTCTGGGACAGCCATGTAGTTCTTGACATATGCCTGGCGTCTTTTGTCAGCCCTATGGGACTTATACCGGTTCTCCTTGACCTAGAGCCGAATTGTTTTAGAGGGGTGTCTCGCCTTACAAAAGGCGCACTGGTTCCCTTGAGTTAGTTCCTTCTTGGGTCCATTTCCTGCAACTGAGGTGAAGACGAGATCTGCGTCTATCCCACTACCTCCAAGATTGTACCATGCCTTCATTTTAGTGAACACGTCGTCGATGTTAATATGACCTTGAGCTATCTCCGGTCCACGAGTGGCGACATATAAATTCATCCACTCGTTAGGACTCTTGGCAAGGCTGGCTGGCGTAGCCTCTCAAATTTGGCGTCCATTGTTTGCTTGGGAAGATTCTTCTCCGGGCAGAACTTGATGTCTGCGCACCATTCGGCTATACATCGATCGACATTATTGTCCAGGGGAAACACATGTAGTTTCTCCATTGCCTCGTGGGATATGTGGTGTGCAAAGCTTTCTATATTCGCAGTCACCACCTTCAGGATGTCCATCAGTTTATCAACCACCTTGTCTAGTCAATGTTCTTCTCTGATCTGGGTAGCCATGGAGGGCGAGAGGTGCTTGTCAATCCAGGATCGCACTTTTCTCCTGTGTTCACGGCGATCATGGGATAGGTTCCACTTGACCTTGTATTTGTTGATCTTGATGATGTAAGAGTCACAGGCCGATTTCATCGATTTGGCGGGGCAATATAGTTATCGTTCATAGCTGGATGCCCTTATTCGAGTGAGTCTAGACTCCAATCCCTCCAACCTAGAGCGTTGTCGTTCTGGCATGCTGGCTCAACGAGCCTCTTCTTCCGTGTCCGCCCTCATGATATCATCCGAATATTCATGATCGGAATGACAGTCACAGGCATAGATAGGCGTGGAAAGCCAAAGTCAGTGTGGTCCGGGAAAACTCCTCCAAAAATGAGAAAACACCAGACTGTGTCAGAATCTGAGGGCTAATGATACATCCTTCCACTTTTCTAGTGGCCGTTGCCTTGCTGTGGATGAGGCACAAGGCAGCCCCTTTTCTTGTGACCTGCCACAGTCAATACTCCGCCTGGGGACAGATAAGCGCAAGAAAAACAGGAACAAAAGAAAAAAGGTAGACGGCGACTCTCAAAACCCAGTGCTGGGTGTGAAGATGTAATGTTTGAATTTGTGGCCATCGAGAAAAATGTCGTGAAAAAGGGGGCGAGTGGATGGCGAGGTTATGCTCAAAGTTAGTTAAGTATAGCTTCAAGGCTTCAAAGCACATTGTCAAAATTAATGACGCAGTGAATGAAGAAGGAAAGAATGAAACCCCCTTATCAGTGCCATAGGCGTCGTCCTCCAGAAGCCCTGGAGACGGCAAGGTACTATATCCCAAAGGTGCCCCCTAGTTGTGAAGGGGAGAGCTATGAGACGCATGCTTATCACGCGCATTAACCAATCAGTACAAGATGATATTTTTTCGGAAACAATTCTCACTTATCTACCTATCTATCTAGTCCTTCCTCTAAAACAAAATTAACAAAGAAAAAATTAAAAATTAACAAGGTCTAATGCAATGTAAGTCCCACCAAATCCTATGCAGTTATCACCTACTTGCTCTCTAATGCAACAGTAAACATCATGTACTATGCTCTTTAGAAGCGGCCAGCAGCCCGGCGGGTTGCACGCTTGTTGTATTCCTGGCCATCAGCAGTAAGCTTGGTACCCAAGCCCAAGCACTGGGCCATTTTGTAGAAGAGGTCGACATTGTTGTAGACACCGCCAAAGTCCCTTTCGCAAGGGCCAAGTGCAAATACAGGCACATCGGTCATTGAGTGAACACTGCTGGATATATGAGTGGGCACGGTACCGTTGAGTAAGAAACCATGGACTGCATCTTCAGGGTTGGCATAAATCTCTCTCCCGCCACGCCCATCAGGGACCCTGACAACATTGAGACGGCGGCCATCTTTGTGGACACGGTAGTCCTCACGGTGATCAGGACCAGCAGCCATGCCAGCAGCCATGGCGTACCGGGGCTCCCAGTTCATAGGGAAGTTGGGGCCAGTACCATAGTTGATTCCAGGAACAGGCTTGGTGTACTGGGACAGTCCAGATTCACCGGAGACACCAATGGCACTACGCTTCTGACGGTCGGTTTCGACAGCAGCCATGTACTTGGTGTCAGCAGAGCCAAAGACATCGAAACCGTGGCCGTGGTCGGCAGTGACGACAATCTGGGTCTCATCTAGGATGCCCATCTCCTCGAGCTGATCGATAGTTTTGCTGATGGTGTCATCGAGCTCCATGAGTTCGGCCAGGGCACGATCATAATCCAGTGCGTGCATCTGCTTGTCGATGGAAGAAGCTTCAATCATCATGAAAAATCCCTTGTCCACACCATTTTCTTGACTACGCGCATGAGTGATCTCGATGGCCTTGCTGGTCATTTCCTTCAGACCAGGGACGTCCAGAGCAGGGACAGGCTCGCCACTAGGATGGTTTCGCTTCTTAGCAAGGTTCTCAGGGTAAATGTTGCGATCCAGCCAGAGAGGCATAGCACCAGTGGAGAAGACGCCCAGAGCACGGCTATTGCTGTCCATGTCCATTAGAGATGACTTGTTCCAGCTGATACTATAGCCCTTGTTAGCAAATTCACTGTAGTAGTCTAGGCCTTGGTAGGAGATTCTAGGGTCGAAGAAAGCTTCAGCACCAGCACCGAAGAAGACTTCGGGGCCGACGTAGTCATTCCAGGTGTAATTGGTGATGCCGTTTAGGGTCTGGTCTATGAGTGGGCCATAGTTTTGGCGGGAACGGCTGTGGCCAACAAGAGCACCGGGAGTCGCATCATAAAGCTCGGCGGTCGTAGCAGCACCCCAGTGCATACCCCGGATACGAGTAACAAGCTCGGCCATGGACTCGACTTTGGGGTCATCAAATTGGTTGGGCGAAGAGTCAGAGTAGACACCCATGGAATCAACAGTACCCTTGTGACCGGTGTACATTGCAGAGGCCGAGTTGGCTGAGTCGGTCAGGTAGGAGTCGACAGAGTGTGTCATCTGATGGCCCAGGATAGGGAACGAATCCATAGCCATACGGGACTGGTACTTCCCGTTGATTGACTTGTGTGCCAGCATACGGGCAGCAGTAATCTAATTGACGCCAAACAGTTAATAAGAGTAGACCAGTGTGCTTCTAAGCAGAGCAAGCAAAAAACTTACCATGTTTGTAGTCATACCATCGCCAATGAACAGAATGACGTTCTTGGCCTTACGCTCGTCAGAAATAGAGCGAACTACCCAGTTGGCGACAGTCGTCTCGCCATTATAGTAGGTCAGGGTAACTTCGTACCGACCGGGCTCGTTGATACGAATGCGACGGTAGATTTTAGAAGCAACGTTGACTAAACTCTTGGACTTGGCGTCCTTGGCAAAGCGGTCCTCATACCAGCCAAACTGCCAGGTTTCCAGCTCAGGCTCCTCGTTAAGGAAGAACTCCGAGATTGGTCTAGCCACTTCCTCGCCAACCTTTCTGATGGTGGTAGTGAAGGCATAATCAGGAACACCATCGTTGAAAGCCTCAGTACCGTTCAGAGGGGCGTGAACCTCGAAACGGAGATCGAAGTATTGGCCAGGCAGGAAATCGGCCTGATCAGGAGGTAGAATACAACCAAGCTTAGGGCAGGTACCTAGACGCTGGTAAGTCTGGGCAGCACCGAAGGAAGCGGAGGCTAGAAGGGCAAGGAAATTGAGCTTAGACATAGCGGAATAAAGGGATAGAATAGAAAAAGAAAGGAAGGACAAAGAACAAGACACTGGCCAAACAAACCCTCACTAGCTAAAGGCAGTAATAATAGAACAAGCGAAATAGAAGGCCAGCGAGTTGCAAGTTGGGAGTGAAGAGAAGGACGAAAGAAAATTCCACCAGCCAGACAGGAACGGCTTGACTTAAATACCTGGTGCGATGTAAACAACAAATAGCAAATGGCGATAGGCATAGCATATATCGATAAGACCAAGCTTCATGATAAGTGCACTAATTCAGGGTAGTTAGAATGAATGAACCTTGCTGCATTTTCCTTTCCCACAGTTCCATAGTTTACACGCCTCCCATCAGACCCATGTCGACGCCCATACCCACACCCGCGCCCACGCCCACACTCGCTCCCACGCCCAACCAATCCGAGGGTTTTCTCCCTCGGCCAAAAGTCCCTCGTCTTTTGTTTCTCTCTTGCCCTTTGGCTTGTGTCTCTGCCTTCTCCCTTCTCAGTGAGCATCCTACACTGCACGGCATCTTCCAGCTAGTGCTAGCACGCTTTTTGCCGGCCAAGAAAACATTCAAGCCCAATTATGCCATCAAGCCAGAGACTAGGGAGCGGAACATAAAAAAGCGATTCACAGTGGCTTGCCGCTACGCTTATAGCTATAGCGGGAGGTTGCCGCCAACCTAGGGTTGCTCTCTGGCGACTTTCTAGAAAGTCTTGGCAGCTAGAAAGCATCCGTCGCAGGCCATTATGCGTCATACTTTTCACTCCTACACCAAATTTTCCATCTCATCAAATTGATTTTTTAATTTTTAAACATGCCAAGCCTGACAATTGCTCATCGACTGCGACAACCCACCAGTTGGTTGGCAGACATTGGGCTTCAAACTTTGTCAAGCGACAACCAGGCCTCAATACACAGTTTTTTCTTTTCTGGGAAATATGACTACTAGAAATCTAAGTGTAAAGATCTAGTCATTATCTGTAATTAGTTTATGCTTGTAGAGAACGCAAGCGCCACATATTCCATACGGTTAGATGAGTTCTACGATGTTGATGGGATTGGCTTTATAATAGGCGTTCTGTTTCTAAAATAGCCTTGCTTGCTCACCAGCCCTTTTGCCAATCGACAGGTAGACACTTCGGCAGAGGGGGAGGGGGGGGTTGCTTCTTTTTGCAGGTGCATGAACACATCGGCATATTAAGCTAGGGCGGCTTATACTATGTATGACAAACTACAGAATCTCGGGAAACTGTAGCACAGCATAATATAGCAAAACAAGGATCCGCATTGCAGCTTCCCATTCATTCGAGAATCATTTCTGAGCATACTCAAGCTGTTTGCCCCGATTTGATTTATTGGTGGGATGACCTGCCAAGATGGCAGCATTGATGACCTGTTCCTTATGTGTTTGTACCTTTGCTATATTCGCTCGCTTCTTACTAGACTGCTAAGAAATTACTTAATGTTGTTCTTATCTGCGATCGTGTCTCATTATACATGGGCATAAAGCCTAGCCCTAAAATATGGCTGCCCGGTAATAATATCAGTGCACCAAAAGGCGCGGCGTGCGCTTCTGTCCAGTAACAAGTTATCACCTTTTGCATTATTCAGAAGCTTCATTTGTTTACTTGATACTTTTATCCTTGGTATTCTCACACACTTAATTATGTGACGATCATCTGTGATGCCCTCAGCCTCAAGCGATACAAAAATTCTAAGGAAAAGGTAATTCATCATTGAAAAGCTCATAGCATAAACTGCTCGGACAGTCCCGCAATCCCGGCAAGACGGGAATGCAGCAAACACACGGCTATAGTATGAGGCCCAATACTTGGCGTGAAAGCGGCTGTGATCAAAGGCTTAGAAAATACCAGTCCTAGAAAGCGCTAAGCTTGCTCACAATAATACCAATTACTGTCAATTTCGTCGCAAAAGGGCTCTAAGGCAATGCACACACACCAACAAGAGACTGCTCTCCAAAAATAATAGGTCTTTTCTTTCCTTGCCTCCTTAGTATTGACGGAGAACTCTATTACAGGGATAGGATAGCAACCTTGCTTATTTTTCCATAAATCCGATCAGCATCAACCTACAAACGCCCTCTGCCATGCTCATATTCTATTAGCTAATCAGTTGGCCAAGCACCCATCCCATAGCCCATATACATGTCTATCATATTGGGGAAGGGGGGCACAGCCTAGTGACACTAGCCTTTTATTCTAGAACATGACAAGAATATAAATATCGATTTGTTCCGTTCCGGTGCACAATAGTAAGCAGAGTTGCTACTCAATATTCCTTTTAGAAAATCATACAGAATCTAATGACATACACGCAATACTTGTCCCTCGAGTTTCTCGGACTTAAGCATACATCTATTAATACGGTTTTCTACAATTACAGCAGACAATTATTCAATAAAATCAGCGGCCAAATCTTTACTCCTTGCCGCATCTACAATTGATGGGTCTAACCAAGAAGAAGTAATGTACATGGTAAGCGGGTGACACAGGCAAGCTAGATTAATTAGTCAATTAAAACTAACATGCGAGATAAGCGAATACACCCAAAATATCGACTCTCAAGATGAAACACAGCATAAAAACACAACACAGCATCTAGTTAATTGAAACTAAGTGCTATGCTCTTCCGTAGACACTGTGGCAGCGATTTGACATGTTCTTGAGTTACGACCAGCCTTACCACAAGTTCCACACCGCCTTATCCTCGCCGGCCCCGGCCTTCCCTGACCATAACTTCTGGATAATTCCGCCATCACCTGCACATCAACGTCTTTCTGATCAATCTCACTTCTTTCCTCATCTATAGTCATCTCCCCTCTATTCTGTAGCTGAGTATTTTTTGCTTCATGGCGTTTCCTAAGGGTCTCATTTGCCCATCGAAGGATCTGGATCTCGGACTTAACGTGGGCTATCGAGCACTTGATTAGATGCTCAATTTCTCGACCACAGGCCTTCCCGAGTGGCCCAAAGCACCCGATATCAATAGGCCGAATTAGTTGAGGGCAGTGAGCTGGCATACCCAGTGTGATGATGTGGTTGTCTTCGCAATATTTCTCAAAATCGGCCGAATGGTGGCTTTCATGCCCATCAAGGATAAGAAGGTGATAGCGACTGTGTGTTCGGGCCCTTGTATGATAACCGAGGTGCTTGAGCCACTTAAGGCCGGTATCATTGTCGGTTCACCCATTATGACTCGTGGCAATAGCCCAATCCCCCGGCAGGTTACTTTCTCGCTACTCGCTGGAGAGGTGATATTGACCCGCAACCACGATGAATGGTGCGACCGCTCAGCCTTCAGCATTAATCGCCTGAATAACTGTGACCCATTATCGGTTTCCAGGCTGCACTGATTTAGCCTTTCCACATCTTTCTATACCCGTGACGACAATTCTACTTGCAATGACCCCATCATAAAGCTAGTCTCGTCAAAGTTGTAGATGTCACCTATGCTGATACCATATTTTGCGATTGCGTTCTCCAAAAGCGTGAACCAAGCGCAAATAATGACTGGATGTTCGCATTTAGCCCTTTTGTTGTCGTATCTACGATTAAACCGCGTCTTGATGTCTGGCCGTCGCTTGACAAAGTTGGAAGCCTAGCGCTTACCAGCGGGTGACGCGTCGTGGTCGGCGAGCAGTCGGTTGGCCATTTCTTCAACACCACGTAGTTACGGGGGAAACCCTCGGGAATCCAGGTCAAGAAATGAACTTGATAGCGACCTGATCTTCTAGATCGGATAGTCTCCGTGAGTTGGAGATGGTATTGCGCCGACATTGAATGCCATTCTGTCAGCGACGAAGGGCATGATAATCCACCTGGTATAATCTTGCGGCAGGTCGTAGACCTAATTCCGGGTTATTTTGAAGAGCCCGAAGAGCCAGAACAGTATTAGCCTCATTTTTTTAGTTGTGCCATGTTTTTTGGTGCACAAATAATCGATCAGATGCGAAGAGGAGAGATTAGAAGACTTTTGGTGAATTCGAATGGTTAGTGCATTCGCTTATCATTGACGTTACTAACTATACTTCACAAAAAACCCTACTTTTAAATAATCTTCATTCTAGTCGAGTCGTGTTAATGAGAGTGTCGAGTTTTGGTGGGCGACATTTTATTTTGTCTGGCGAAAGGGTGGTGCATAGTAATAAATCACATAAGCTGCCCCTCGAACGTAGATCTTCGCGTTCGTCGCATGCATGATTGATAAAGAAAAATTGAATTATCAATTAATGTCAGTAACCTAGGTCAGAATTACCAAGATATCTGACCCTGATCCAGTTCGGCTGAACGTTAGGGTTAACACCAGACATAGAAGACCTTCTTCCAAGATCCATGTGTTTGGTCTAGACATAGTAGTGATGGATGTGTAAATCGGTTGAGATCCGCTGTTCAAGCGAGAATTAGTTAGACAACAATAACAATCAATCAATCTCTCACTTCTCTTCTCTTTTCACTCAAGGACATTCAGTACGTCCCCCTAATATCTACTGTTAACTAACGGTGTGAATAGAACGAGACCTAAATGGCAAGAAGACTCTCCATCAATGGCCCTCTTGAGAGTGGTAGGTTGTTGTGTTGTAGGTAATAGTATATAGCTTCTCTGATTCACTATCGACCTAGACTCGCAAGGATCCCCCTGGCTTCATGGTATAGAAGAAATGGCTAACCGATTGCTTGCCGACCGTGACACATCAACCGTCAGTGAGTACTAGGCTTCTGACTTCATCAAGCGACAACTATACCCCAAGACATGTTTTAGTGGTAGTTAGGACTACGAAAGTACTAAATGCGGAGATGCGGCTTTTAGTCGCGATTGGTTGAGGTTCGTGGCAAGCACAACTGTGAAGTATGGTATCAACCTAGTTGACATCTACAACATTGATGAGATTGCCTTTAGAATGGGCGTTATTGCAAGTGGAATGATTATCACAGGCGTCGAAAGACATGGAACAGCGAAATGACTTCAGCCAGGAAACTAGGAATGGGTTGCAGTCATCCAGGCGATAAATGCAGAGGGCTGGGCAATCGCACTGTTCATCGTGGTTGCAGGCCAACATCACCTCGCTAACTAGTACCACGAAAGCAACCTCCTAGACGACTGGGCTATTGTGACAACTAACAATGGCTGGGCCAGCAATGATACAGGTCTTGAGTGGCTCAGGAACCTCGATTAGCTGGTCACTATCGTCTTATAATCCTTGATGGGCATGACTGCCATCACTCTATCGAATTTGAGAAATATTGTGAAGTCAACCGTATCATCACGTCGTATATACCACCCCATTTGTCTTACCTACTTTGGCCTCTTGATATCGGATGCTTTGGACTACTCAAGAAGGCCCATGGTCGAGGAATTGAGCATCCAATCAGGTGCTCGATAACCCACGTTTCCAAGACAAATTTCTTTCTGGCTTTCTGTGCTGCCCACCAAGCAGCTATGACAGAGAGTAATATCAAAAAAGGCTTTGGAGCGGCCGGGGTTGTTCCATTGAATGGAGAAAATGTGATATCAAGGCTTAATGTGCAGCTACGGACTCCAACACCGATCGAGGAGGAGGCCACCTTAACCCTTGGTTTCCTGGGGCCCTAAAGGCAGCACTTGAAGCTATCTCTCAGCTTGAATACCTCAAGAGACGAATCAAAAGGCATAAGAGCAGCTCACCTGCATCTATCCTTGAGGCCCTGACGTCATTAACCAAGGGAACAAAAGCAGTAGTGCATTAAGGCACCTTATTAGAGTCTGAGGTTCAGGACCTTCGACAAGAAAATGAGATCCTTAGCAAGCGGTGCAGAGCCAAAAAGAAACCTGACTACAAAATGAGGGGAAGATGACTTCAGATGAGGTCGGAATTATCGGGAGTTGGGGGTCGGGAAGTTTGGCAGCAGCGAGGGAAAGGCGATGTGGAAGATGTGGTACAGGTGACCATAACTCAAGAACATGCTAAATTGCGGCTGAAATATCTACAGAGAAGAATAGTAATTACTTTTAATTAATTTAACAATTTTTTTTGAAATTTTATGTAGAATCCTGTCCGGAGGGTACCGATTTCTTTCCAACCCCTTATGTTTTCCGACTTCCTATGAATGTATGTTACACTTGATGTTCGTGACTCCGCCTTAAAGTACTGCTCTGTAATGCGATGAGATTCCGAAGAGTAATCCTCACTTGAGCCCGGCTATTAGCATGATTTGGTGCCATGTGATGATAGATACTGAGATGTCAGGAGTGATAGTTTGCCAGCCGCTGGTCTGACTGCACTCAAATAAAGAAATTAACTAGTCGGCTTGCTTCTTTCTAAGCAATTCCAATGAAAGGCTATGTTGACATGTCAGAAGGGAAGAATGCTGAGCTCCTCGGGCCTTTTATTTCTCATGTCGCAATTGGAATCTGCGCTTTACACCTTTGAAAGAACAAACAAGTCCCCAGATATCAATTTCCTTGTTGGAAATGTGAGGAATGGAGAGCAAGTTCTGTAGCCGTAAGCCATGATCTTTCTGTCAGTTCTCCTCCTTTCAAGATGGAAAGGGCAGGTACTGCCGTGATATAGAAGATGTTCTCCGCATAGTATTAGACAACGCGCGAGTCATATGTTCAAGCACAGACAAGTCCTGTTTTCCCTTCCTCTAGAATAGCTCCGAATACAGCTGTGTGGTGAGATGAAGTCGAGTAGCTGTACGCTTGTAGGGTTTCTGGATTTGCTAGAAATGCGGTGAACCAAGCAGCTACTATAGCGCCTGGCGAAGGATTTGGGTCAGCGTGATGAAACCGTCTTTTTTTTAAATCGAACTCATTCTGTTCCATGGCTCTCGAGGGGCTGCATGTAGGGCTATTTCTTCAAGTTCTGTGATGTCGAAAACCAATGTCATCAGCATTGTCAAGAATGAGAAACTAGTTTCCAGTATGCTTTGATTTCAAGTAGTGCTTTATAAGCACCTCGGGGCTCGCGTCGCCTGTCGTTTGTATATCCAACTCCTCTACTGATATTTCATAAAGGAATTTAGTGGCGAGTCCGCATTTTCTTTAATCGTGTATGCAAGCTTCAAGGCTATCTGGGTTTTTACCCGTACCGCCGAGGCTTACAAGCGCAACTTGCTGAAAGCTGGTTTTCTTGAACAGCTAGTTAACTACAGTAGGAAGGATGTATTGTCGCCTAATGAAAATTGGCGTTTCGAGGAGGGTTCATTGTTAGCTTTTTGCGCATGCCTGGAATACAGTTTACTGCGAGGACAACCATGAGGGCGGTGAAAGCCGAAACAAGCATCAAAATTCTGGACTCACTTGAATTGTTTGACCATCCAAGACTAGGAGGCATAGAGCCAAAGTGCGGGAACGAGACTTTCAGGGGCTCCGATCTCGAGAACACCACTGAGTTCGTTGGGGAGGAGACAGAGTTTCGCTTAGGCCAAAACATACGGGCGGTGTTGGTGCCAAGCTAACTCTGTATCTCGTCCTCCAGTTTCTTGATGTTCGATAGCTCAACTTGTCCGATGGATTTTCGGGTGTGCTTAGGGGTCCGGTTGGCTACTTAGGTATGCTATTCGATAGGCATATCGGTAGTGTGATGCATCCGCTAAAGATGGCGGACGGCTTCCCTATCTTTATCTTTCCCAAGGCCGGCTTGGTGGCATCTTGGGATTTGAGGGACGTGGCTAATGTATTGCCGACTTGCTTTGCCACTGCCAGCTCTTCAGCTCGGATGCCGAGCTAGCTGAAGGCAAGTTGATTACCCTCCGCTCCATCAGTATATGTTTGTGGTGAGCCTGCAAGTAGGTGCAGGAAGAGCCAGAATTATTTTTAGCAAGGGATATCTTTCTTTTTATTGCCAGAGGCCTGAGTGATCTGAGTGATTTATGTCTCCCGGCTACTTCAATCGAGGATGGCCAGAATCTTGGTGCAAGTTGATGGTACTGCTTGAAGCCGGAAGACGTCAGGGTGTTTGCTTTGGGAAGGACTTTTTTCGGTTCTTGATTCCCAACACAGCGGGATTGGCCATAAGGACAAGTAGGCCGTAGGATGTTGTTGCTGAGACGGTTCTGGCCTTTGTCTAAAGAGTCTTCTTCGGGAATCGAGAGACCGAGACTGGGGCTCCTGGCAGTGGGGTTTGGGGCCCTATCAGCCCCAACCCGACCAGAGGTTTCCATGACACTCGCGCAAACGATGTGTGTCACCTTACTGGTGAATAATTCATGGGAGTCTCTTCAACGCCTTATTGGGGGTAGGTATGGTTTTGCTCAGGGCGTCCTAGACGCATACGCCAAAAGTCCTTATGGCCCAGACCCTTTGCAGGATCCCTGAAAAGGGGAAAGTATGCTAGCGAGTTGTAGTATTGCGTGATTTTTTGAAAGAAAAGTCGAGTTATGATAGTATAGCGATTTGCATGAAGAGAATAAGTTGTTGGTGGGGTAGATATTCCAAGTGCGGGACAGGCAACACACATTATATATACATGGAGTAGCTTTTGTGTCATGTGATGGTATGTACGAATATTAATTCCTTATAGGAAGGGTGGCAATAATGTGGTAAGTATCAAGGTAGATGCGCTAAACAGAACGATTCCCATGCGTTCTAGCATGCTACATACATCTATCAAGTATAGATACAGTGCATAGTTATTGTAATAATATCTCACCAACATAATTATAAGCAATCCGGTCAACTAGTGTGTAACTTATGTCAGCCGTCTCGCCGGAAACTAGCCATCAAACAAAATGCCTTGGATTAATATGTATGTATGGTCGTAAATGTGAGCAAGTAAACGTAGTGTTTCCTGTAAGAAGCAAATAAGTCACTTGATACAGATGAAGCTTGTCAGTTGACGTGTATTCTTGATGTCAATCTCAAGGAGCTTGTTTGCGTCAGCAGTTATAGAGGGGGCAGATTGAGCAAGCTGAAGAGTAAAATGCTCAGCTTCTTTCGCAATATGAGCGCTCTTCTCAGCTTTCCTTTTTCTCGACTACAACATGCTGTGCCTATAATAGATATTGTGGCTAGTCAGGCGAAATCACAGGCATAGGCTGGGCTGGCATGCATGCATATCAACGTTGCAATTAGAGTAAGAACAAAATGTTACTGGCCCAACAAGGACTCTGCCCCAAGTGACAGGTCACATCCCCATGTTCCCCCCACATCAGGCATCAACGAAGCTGCTAGAGTTAAAATGATGTACTTTCTGTTGTAACCAAGTCATTATCAAGATTTAGCTATCGCTTAGCATAGCCCATAGCCGTCGCCCACTACCAAATATCGTCGTAATGAATACTGTTAGGCCGTAGCAAAAATGCATCTATTCTTACTTGCAGTCAAATCCCCAAAGCGCTAGGAGCTTTTACTCGAGAAGCTAGTAGCCGCATTCCCCTTTTCTAACATGGCTACGGAACAATGAACCACAAGTGTACATTGCCTCAAGTGCAGCAATTTGTTCAGAGTAATATCAACTGTGTAGAGAAGGAAGCATTCTTAAGCAAGAAATTAATAGCTTAAAGCCAGGGGCCCATGACTAGGGCCTACGCGCCGGCCCAGTCTGCCTTCAGGGCCATCAGTTGTTTCAGAATGAAAGTACACGATTGAAACCATCCTAGAACAAAGCACACAACACAACCAACTTTCTTGGCCAAACCCGGGTAAAACCTGCAAGGCATACCCCGCACAGGGGAGAGTGGTACCGACAATTAGTAGGCTTGCTTCTTAACAGCAACAACAACGGCAAGACTGCTACAACTGCACTATGGTAGAAGTGAGTGAAAAATGACACATATATCCTCTAGAAGCTTATCTTATATCATATGAAGCAAATTTGTTTTGGCTACTGCAATCAGATCGTCTCTATTTCCACGACTAAGCAGACCAGCTAGACGACTTTATAAAAGCCTAAAAGGATATGAAATGTAGCACGGAGTGGCTCGCAAAGGTGGTACTATTCAGCTCTACATGCTTAATGATGCAATAACCATGACCAATAGAGTCTGCAGAAAGTATATATTATACTAAAGGCTCGAATAAGGTGCCTACGAAGGATCCATACCATACGTAAGGCAATGGGGATGAGTAATGCCTTTTAGGCTGTTGTGTCAGCAATCTCTATATTAGCAAAACAAGATTAGGGACAAGATATGTAGTACTGAAAGACCCTTATCAACGGACTTGTAAACACGGGTATTTTCAAAAGTTCCAAAACGAAGGGCAACACCAAGTTCTGTTGGGCTAGCGAAGATCCTAGCAACCGCAACGCGGCGCCAATAGATTGGGGTTGAACCAATCAAGGTCAGATTAGTTAGTCCCCGTCACTCTTTATTTTTCCTTTGTCAAGCGACACAGGATGATCAGATGAGCAGGGCCACATCTGTGCTACACAGCTTAATCTGTTGCTTTGTGCTGTGGAATTGCTTGTATTCATCGATCACTCTCTCGTTCGTCAACCCCCGAGTACTTCGACTGTGAGATATATATACTTGTTTACAGTCACGCGTCCTTTCCTGCATGTTTGCTTACTCATGTTCTGACACTTTGCTAGAATGCAGAGCGCAATGTTGACACACACCTCAATCGAGGACAAAATTTAGTCTCCGCACACGTAAAATCATACATACAAAATGCTCAAGGTGCATCAGCTGGCATACAAACTTTATTATCCTAAGCATTGGGGGAATGGAGCAGTGCTTTAGGTCTTGTCAGGGCTTAATGCTAATGATATTTGGCCCCGGTTGGCTTTGGTTTGGCAAGAGCTTTCCAGAGCAAATGTTTGAAAACACAATGCCCCAGATGATGCACTGACGCTGCCTGCACTTAGGACTGGCTGGCCATCTACAAGCGGGCGGACACAGGAACATGGTTCTCAGTCAAAAGATGCACATCCCTGTGGTGAAATCCTTGCCAAAACCCTGACTGCTTGCTAGCTCAAATGTCAAGGAATCGAGAGATCGACCCATGTACCCATCATAATAATAATAATATCAGTTCTTTCATGAATGGACATTCAGGTAGCTAGCTAGCTAGTCAATAAGGGAGACTCAGATCGCTGAAGGCCAGTTACATCATTGTTCTTTCTAGATGCTAATATATCATCTTCGCAATGTACGTTGTACTAAGGCTCAGAATACGAGATGTAGATTTGTGCTAAACGCTGGCTTCCCTATAAATGATCCAAGCAGCTTTGAGATGAACGCACAAATAATCACCATATACTAGCGTTTATGATGAGCAAGCATAGGTACTTGAATAAACTTATGGTATAGCATTCAACCTATTGAAACTGACCGTTATCAGCTTTTACAGATATTCTAACAACTCTCTGATAGGTCCTTGAGGTATTGTTTTACGGCGTTTTTCTCTCGCCGGCGCTGACCTTCCTCGACCAACTCAGCTACCACCTAGTTATCAATCCTTCTAATCAATGCTATGCCTTCCTTCATCTACAGTCATAACCTCTTAGTTTCTTCCGCTCTGCACCCTTTGCTGAAGGTCTCTTTCTCCTGTCGAATAGCCTAGACCTCGGCTGACAATAGAGCATCCTGGCGTATTATTGCCTTTGCTCCCCTTTAAATTGGCTTAAGCGTCCCAGGAATTAATTATGGAAGGCTGCAACTCGTGCTTCTAGACATACGGACTATTAACTGGCCTCACGCACTGTTTTTGGTGTCTTTGGGGCCTAAGGGTGGGGGATGCCAGCCACATCATGAGCTGCTGTAGGAGTCCATAGCTGCATATAAAGCTTCGATAGGATGCTCTTTAAGTTTAAGGTACCAATTCCGGCTCCTTGAAACCCTCCCTCAATATTGTTCTTTGTCATGACAGCTTTATAGGCGACATAAGGTGCTAGGAAGAACATAGTCTTACAAGCGTAGGTCATTAAGCACTTCATCGGATGCTCGATTCGTCAGCTATGCACCTTTCTAGCCCATTATCAAAGGGCTGGAGCTGGCGAGATAAATAAGGCAGAATACAAAGTGCAATCATGTGACTATTTTCACAATATTTGTCAAAGTGGCTTGAATAGCGACCTTTGTGCCATCAAGAGTTACGAGATAATAACAACTAGTTAATGAGCCCTTGATATGTTGATTAAAGTCCTTGAGGCACCCAAGATCCGTGACATTGCTGTTCTAGCCGCTTTGCGTCGTCACAATAGCCCAATTGGCCAGCCTTCGGCATTGATTACCTAGGTGGCTACAGCCTATTCCCAGATTCCCAGATGCACCGGTTTTGCCGTTTATCGTTTTCTAGAACTCGTTAAGACGGTCCTATTTGCGATGCGTGAATCATGGCTAGGCCTTCGCATTTGTCTACGCGACAGTAATATTTACAAAAAAAAGTGCCTCAAGCTCTGAATACCGCTTGACGGAGCTGGGAGCTTCTTGCTTGACGTCAGGTAGCATATCGCGTTTAAATAGTAGTTGGTTGGCCATTTCTTTGGGCTGTGAGGGTAACTCCCGTGGACTCAGGTCGAGAATGAGTTGAACATTAATTTCTCTCTTTTGTATTAGTTGTAAGTTGTGATTTAATCTAAGCACCTCAAGACCGAATATAATTCTTACGGCGAGATAGCTTCGCCTCATATATTCCATAGAAACTAGTAGCTTTTCAACGTTGATTTTCACATTATTTTGAACAGTTTGAGGTCACCCTTCACACCATCACGGCCTTCTAGTTAGACTCATTTTACATCTCATTGATGAATAAAGATTCTATACGTTTAACAGTATTGCGTCTTGTACCCGTAACACTGTTAACGACTGGCAAAGCTTATTTTTTTGAAGATCGATTGGACAAACCCCTAAGTTGTCTACTACCATGTCGCTGACCCCGAAACTTGGGCACGCAAGAATGGCGATGGTACCTTCTGCAGTGCTGTCGCACAGGTTCTTGTGTCTTCTTTAATCACACTTGAAGCCCCAATCCACGACCTTGACACGCGAAATAAGGTTGTGGAAGAGCTCCCTACTTGGCAGACTAATCCTGAAGCAATAGAGTCTTTATGCAGTGGCGATGATAAAGGCAATGAGTGTAATGCGCCTTGCAACTCTGATTTCAGGTCTAGCTTACAGAAACTTGTCGACCATGCTCCTTATATCACTCGTTCCAAAACAAGATCCGACACGACTACCTCCACCATTCCATCTAAAAGAACAAAGAGCTCCGGTTGCAATCCCCAAAGTTTCACAAGCAATCACTCCTCACGTCCCTGGCCCTTTTCAACTAGATACTTGTTTGTAGCAAACACTTATTTTCTTCAACGAATTCAAAAGATCTTAACTTTACATTCCAAGTTATCAAAGCTAAACATGAACCCTAGTTTTTCCATTGTCCTCTTAGCCTAAATCTCATACGTTCTACTTGGCAGGAGAAACCCCTGTAGATTGGAATCTTGGCTCAACTAAACCAGTGCCAGCTTATACCCTTGTAATGACTGTGCCCAGCTAGTACTCTGGGGAAGTAGCCATCGCCATCCATAATGTATAGTAGATAGCTAATGTCGTGTAGAATAGCTGTTGGACAGCCTGGGCGTTTCGAGCATACTATGCAGCATCCAAGCCTCAAAGTGAGTGTTAGTGATCCAAATACAAGGATATTAGTAGTCAGCTTCTCTCCTGGGCGCGGAAAGGCTACTATTGCTTCAGGGGCTGGTATATGCTTCCTCAATTACGTCCAGATAGCTGATGCTGCCTAACTTCTACACGAAACACCACCGCCCAGCTTCTATAATAGCTTCGTAGGTGCACAATCGCTAATACTAAGGAAGTGTCATCTCCAACGCTCTTACTTCACACACGAGGGCTAGCCCATAGTGTGTTAAAGGTAGTCAGCCCGCTAGTAATTCATTTACATTATCCATTTCTTGCGCTGTCCACCCAAGTCAACGCACGTAAGATAGGCTCATTGCTAACATAAAGCGCAGGATGGGAATCAAGAGCTTTCAAACCAGTAAAGGGACTATAGTGATGTTGATTGAATAACAGCAAATAACCCATGGAAACGGTATGAAGGCTATTAGCAAGCACTTTTTTGCAATAAGAATGGTGTATTTGACTGTCGCTTACTGATGCAGATGCAGGCAGCTGGCACAGCACCGCCTTGGGCATATGCTACCTTGAGAGGTTAGTAGGCTGGTAGTAGTCCAAGAGAAGTTGACTAGAAGACTCTATGCTGAGTTCTTGAATCCAGGCTTATTTGTCAGTAACCTAGGTCAGAATTACCCATATATCTGACTCTGATCCAGTTCGGCTGAACATTAGGGCTAGCATCAAACATAAAGGACCTTCTTCCAATGCCCATGTCTTTGGTCTAGACATGATAATAATGGATGTATAAATCGGTTGAGATCCGCTCTTCAAGCCAGAATTAGTTAGACACATTCAACATTAATCAATCTCTCATTTCTTTCTTCTCTTCACTCCAGGACATTCAGTACGTCCTCCCAATATTTACTGTTATTATTGGATAGTAGTACATCATGTTATCGCTGTATTATTTTATGTATGGGGCATTATTTATGCCCAATGAAAACTCGCTAACAAATCCAAGCCACACCATCAAAACAAGGGGTTGTGAGCAGGACTAACTACAAGACATGCATATTCAAAAGAGGCTTCTTTGAAAAAAGAAGTAAAGAGATTGGACGATGGAAACAAAGCAAGCAAACAACCAGCCCAAAATAAGACAATGAAAACCTCCGAGATATGGCCTGGATTCGGAGTTCGGAAAATGCAAAGTTGGAGAATTGGGGTACAAGACGGAGGGGCTCGGTCTTTACCGGTATTAATGCGATGGAGCTTCCTCTAGTCACAGCACCGCTAAATCCGACGATAAGGCAAAAAGGCCTTAGAAGCCTGTTACCTTGGCCATACTGCCTTGTTCGATTAGAGCCTTGTGCAAATCGAAGCTGTTGAAGAGCAGATGAGGCTCGTGGCCCATCCCCTTGCGTAGACACTCATACTCAGCCTTCTCAAAGTAGTGCTTAAGGATAGGCTGGTATATGGGATGGGCGCACTTGCTGATGATCACACGAGCGCGCTCGCGGGGAGATAGACCACGAACATCCGCTAGACCCTGTTCAGTGACTACAACATCAAGATCATGTTCTGTTTGGTCCACATGAGTGCACATGGGTACGATGCATGAGATTCCATGAGGATCCGTTTTGGATGGCCGGGATGAGGGCGTGTGCATAATGGAGTAGCGGGCGTTGCGTAGGAAGTCTGCAGATCCACCAAGACCATTTAGCATGCGAGTCCCATTGACACAGGTCGAGTTCGCATGGGCGTAAATATCCACTTCAACAGGTGTGTTCATGGCGATGACACCCAAGCGCTTAATGATCTCAGGCGAATTAGATATCTGCTGGTTGCGCAGCAGGATCTTGCTTTGGTACGTGTCCCAGTTGTCATAGAAGCGTTTAAAGCCATCAGGAGAGAACCGAACGGAGGTAGCGGTGGCAAAGTCTAGATGGCCACTGTCGAATAGATCTAGAAACGTATCCTGGATAACCTCGGTCCAAACAGTCAGGTTTCTAAACTTGGATTCCTGCAGACCGCCGACAATGGCGTTGGCTACGTTGCCAATGCCAGATTGGAGTGGAAGTAGACTGTGGCCAAGGCGGCCTTGGGAAACTTCGTGCTCGAAGAATTCGACTAGATGGTCAGCAATTCTTTTAGAATTTTCATCAGCTGCCGTATTGGGTCCGGTCTTGTCTAGCTGTGAGCATTCAACAATCGCAACGACCTTTTCGGGGTCTACGGGGATAGAGGTTGTCCCGATGCGGTCTTGGCAGCGCGTGATCAAATACGGCTTGGCGATTTTTTCCGGCATTGTGATGTCGTGGAGCCCCTCAAAGGAGGGAATGGCAGTATTGACCTCAATGATAACCTTATCCGCCATGTGCACCAGTTCAGGCGAAGCGCCAATAGAGCCTCCAGGAACAATGGAGCCATCCTCCAGAATAGCAGATGCCTCGATAACTGCAACGTCCAGTTTGCCGTTTGGTCTGTCTTTCGTATACCAGCCGTGAGTCAAGTCTGAGGGAAACATGGACAGGTGTTTATCGAAGAAGTTGATGCGGCCTTCGTTGATGCCCTTGGAGATTTCCTTGCCAACCTGGTGCGGCGATCGACGATTTATCATGTCTAGAGCAGCCCACCGAGGTTCTGTATCGCCACCAGCAGAAGCGCCAACAAAAAGGGAATACTTCATTTTGCCCTGGAGGTTATTCGCTTCGACATAGTCTGCCATGGCAGTAGGAACCTTTCTATAGATAAGACAATAAAGGTTAGAGAGAATTGGCTACGAGGTTGAGAAATGTGGGTAAGGTATGCATACTTGGGATATCCCACGCCCGTAAATCCGGACCAGCCTATATATGCTCCGTTTGGAAAGTGCGACATCAAGGAGTCGGCAGGTGCGAGCTTCTTGAGATAGGAAGGGCGTGCTACTCGAGCCCGCAAAGCGGCTGAAGCAACAGGAGAGGCCATTGCGTGTTATTGTGAGGGGGGGGGGGGGGGGGGGGAAAATCTCAAGACATGGAAAACATGG
>JAXCEX010000130.1:0-75197 GCA_038382965.1 Ceratocystis huliohia | reverse complement strand
CAGAAAAGGGAAAAAAACCGATTGGGCTTGAAACGAAATTAAACGGAAAAAAAGAAAAAGTTGAGATGAAAGCACCAAAAAAGATTGTCGCAAAGGGGGCTTGGGGGTGTCTTTTGCTATATCATTCAAATTATGTTTTTTAAACTTTTGTCGTTGAATCTGAAGATACCGTTGGCGTTGAAGCGTGAAAAAACAAAAGAGGGAAGAGAAAAAAAAAAAAAAAAAAAAGGCAATTGTAAATGTGTGCAACACAGGTAGTTGGAATAGTAGCACACGGAAAGGACTGACAGACAGGTCGGAAGCACAAGGAAAGCAACAGACCAAGCAAAGCACACCAAAGAACGGACGTCGAGCAACAAAAGATCTCAACCTGCAAACAAAAGAAGGGAATGTCGTAAAGCGTCTCAACGAAAGACAAATAACTAGCAAACCAAAAGCAAAAAAACAAATATGTGCAGAGAAGAGAGAAGGAGCAAGAACAGGACCAAACCTATTCATCCAGAGATCACGAGCATGTCCAGGTTAAAACAACTTTTCAGAAGCCCAACGATCAAGAAAGGAAACCAAGCCACTTTATTTTTTTCCTGGAAAGCCCCATGAACTCCCCCCCAATCCTTATTGCTAGGAATTCCGTCCAGCCTTCTGGACCATCGCAACCTTAAGCTTTCCCCTGGGCCCCCCGGAAAGGAAGCAGTGAGATTGTCTTTTAACCTCCCCAGCCATTATCAAGTGATTATCAGGCTAGGGACAAAGCTTGCATATACCCAAGGGTATTGGCAAACTCAACTAACCTTTATAGCAACAAGTTGGTTTGCAAGAAGTTGTCCCTATAGTCATGTAGTGCCTTGTCTCATTAATTACACGACTACGACTACTATCTGATTTTCAGATGCGAAAAAAATCGAAAACCATCCCCACGGCCGAATTAGGTTGCCGTAATCCTGCAGTTGGTGAAGAGGAGGAGGCTGGTAAAAACAGCGTCAACTTTGGTACCAAGGATTCAGGAAAGGCAAGCAGAAAAAAGTAACATGGCAGCAGAAGACAGCGGTTCCAGCAACCTAGGAACTTAGGCATAGACACAAAATCCCCTTCTCAAGCCCATCAAGAAGCAAGGAAGAAAAAAGTTGCGGTGTAATAGAGAACCAAGAAATGTCGTGTCTAAAAGTGGGGCTGGTTTATGTAAATCGTGGAGGATTGCGGCGTGCTCCTGCAAGTCTTACTGAGCAAGCTTACAATTACCAACAAAACGAAGAAGGAAAGAACCCCAGACAAGGGAGAAGAAGAAAGACAAAATGTGGTCCTTTTACAGCCTCATTGTCTTTCATTTAGGATACCTTGTTCACAAAGAATTATTTTTCCGCTGACTAAAGGGCAGGGAGCCTTCTTTCTTCGGTCTTTCTTCATCTTAGCAGTTACCAAGTTATCAGCTAGGGGTTGAAAGAGAAAGAAAAAAACGGTAACCCTATCCTATAATTCAAATTTACTCGGCCTCATTATGTAGTCTCACATTTTATTGCATATCAATATTGTTTATATTGGGCGTCAATGCCTTTAAACAATACATGTCACCTGTTTTGTTCCTAAAAAAAACACTTCCGCACTCTGAATGCTTTCCCATGGCTTGGTAGATAGAGCAAGACAAGATGCGAAAATTTTGCGTAGAACAAGCCTAAGAGAACCCAGGTGAGTGCCTATTCACATATAGCACCATCACCAAACAGCCAGCCATGGCCTCTCCCTGAACTCTGCATCTTAGAGAGCTAGTCTCAGGTCCGATAAAAGTGAATATGCAGGTACACTTGGCAACTGTAGCACTCATTATCCGCTGTATAGTACAAGGCACTTGTTGGGCGGAAGAAACGGCTGCGTACACTTTGCACCATAACTCTCGATAGCCATCCCCTTTTATTTTCTCGCTCATCTCCCCTGGTATAACAGGCCTCTTTGACCACCAACACACGCGCCATTTCCCTAACTGTGCTTAAACGAAATCAATTAGCTGCAGGACAAGTACATGGTTCCACTTTGGACATCTTTGTGAGGGCTGAAAACAGGTTCATAGACAAAGACATGTTTTCTTCCGATTGTTCGCAAGTGATAATATACCGATTCAGGGTTCATATCAGACAAAGTTGTTCTCCGTTGGATATAAGAGCACCAAAAGCCACTATGACATCAGAATATTAGTATATTATGGGGTCTTACATAGAACTTCGAGACATTCATCTATATTAGCAAAGATATTCTTGGTAGCAGAAACAATGGAACCAGCACTAATACTCTCGTGCTATGTATTTACTTTTGCAACACTAAGTCAAACAAACAAACAAACAAACAGCAGCAAGACAACAAAAGAAAAGGAGCCCAGGAAAAAAAGAAAAGTTTCGCAGGTCCGTTTCATCTGCAACCACAAGTCAATCGGTCAGGCAAGTCAAGTCAAATCGCTCTCTTTCTGTCCTTCTGTCCCTTCCTTCTAGGCGTTTAGCTGTGACAGTGCTAGTTATTTCTCCAATGTGCCTGTTCCCTTTCCTCCCTTCCTTGCGTTCTGCATCTCTCTAGCTAGTAACCCACGGAGCAGGTAAACCGCGCAAAGCATTTCCAGAACCCTTGGAGAAATGCAGCACGAGCCATGGGAGTAGGTTCAGATGATTAGCTCTGCTGCTCTGCTGGGCCCTGATTCGCCGCACTGTATAGAAGCTAGAGCAAGCCACCAGCAGCTAGGCTGTGCACCCTGCATATGGCCAGGGGTAACATTTTTGACTCCGCAATGGCTATGGGAAAAAGAACTGAAGATGTTGACTTTTAGTGCCACATGTGGCTGACTGATAGCCCCAACTTCACATTATAACCCTAAGCCATGGTTCTCCTACCTACCCTAAAAAGCACTAATGTTGTAGTCACTATCACTACAATGAGCACTTGGAACTATTCGCAAAAAGCACACAAGTTTCTGGCAAATAAAAAGCCTTGGGTTTTTGTTTTCTTTCCTTTTCATTCCATCCTCCTTTACCTTCACTACAGGAGTTATATCCTTATATATTTTGGCCTTTTTAGACTTTTTAGACTTTTTTTTCTTTTTCGGTTTTCAACTTTCCAAGTGGCCTTTCGGCTTCTCGTCGTGGCTAGGCCTTACCCAGCCTATCCGACCCCACCAAATTCTCGTGCTTTCAGGGTTACCTGCATATCCTCTGACATTGCACTCCATATTGATGCATCCAGGCCCCGGAATACAGGCCTTCCTCTGTTTCTCTTTCTGTACCTGTGCTAGCTGCTAGGCTCTCTCTATTCCCTCTTCCTATATGGATGAAGGCAAGGCGGGCGGGATTCTAGGTGAAAAAGGGAGGTCTGAAAAGGGACCTATGTTTATTATCCCTACAAGTCTTTTTTTACACTCTTGATACCCCTGACCGTGTTCGTTGTTATTTTACGACTACCTGCCTCCACTTGCATTACCTAATCCTGGCTTTCATTTCCCTTTGAAAGGGAGCAGACTAACACAACGAAGAAAAAAAAACATAACATAACATAACAACACACAACGTTAAAACCAACCAAACAAACAAACAAACAAGCCTACAATATAGTCCTCAAGAAAAAGGCAGAAAAATATGACAAGCTCTCAGTCCGGGAAAATGTTGCCTGTGGGTATGACACCAGAGCTAGCGTCTGGTTTACTGGTAAGATTGATTTTCCCTGTCCCCCCCATCTCCCAATTTACTACCAGCCACACGCCAGCCACAAATCAGCCACCGCTTTTTCATTGGTAGCACGAACTGAAGCAAACCAACCTTCTCTCCCTCACCTGCTTCTCAAACATCGTCCGTCCTCAACTGACAGATAGACTGACCGACTGGGTTATTCTGAACTAAATGGTTGATGTTGGCTTATCTTGGCATCTTGTTCCTGCCACTGGCACTAACCCTCCACCCTGACAGATCCTCTACACCATAGCCTATGTTGCGCCCTTGTATGCCTTGAAAACCACAAGGCCGTCTCAGACTCTGAATCGAGACCATCCACAAGTCATTAGGGGTCGCATTGCAGCAGTAACAATCTCGACCATTGCCTGCAACATTTCCAGCTATATCATCATATCCAAGGCTTCTCCAAATGGTCATTCAGATGCCCTTGCCCTCATGGGCTATTGGCCTCTTGGGATTACCGAGACGGTTAGAACCCTACTGCTGAACTCGATTTTATTTGCAGGCCCTATTTTTGAGACCCTCATTATAGATGGTGAGTGGAGGGCTTTAATTGATGGCTCGGTGGTTTCTTCGGTCTGGACTAATCTTCATCACTGGAGAAACCTTGTAGTTGTAAGTTGGTGTCTCGATGGGAAATTCCTAATAGAAAACACTACAGGGGAATGAATATTGATGTACTGATGTGTGCAATAGGGCCCCGTCACCGAAGAAGCGCTCTTCCGCTCTGCGGCAGTTCCTCTCTTTATCATTGCTGGAGTATCCCCTGGACGCACGATATTTGTGACGCCCGTTCTCTTTGGCCTTGCTCACGTGCATCACTTTTATGAGTTTCGCATTACACATCCCAAGGTTCCAGTCTCTATGGCTCTAATCCGCTCCTTTGTGCAGTTTGCTTACACATCTGTTTTTGGAGCTCTTGCCACATTTTTCTTCCTCCGAACCCAAAGTCTTCTGGCTGTGGCCTTGCTTCACGCACAGTGTAATGCCCTGGGCCTCCCGAGGTTTTGGGGCTCGGTTAGTCCGTACTGGGTGTCGTATGATGTTCCTTCAACGTCCCCAGTTATTAGATTCTGGACCATGATGTACTACATGATTTTGTTAGCTGGGGCTATAACATGGAACACATATCTTTGGCCCCTTTCTTTCAGTCCTCATGGCATTTACTAGCTTGGAGATATGAACCTATGTATCTGCAGCTGGATGTGCTTCTTTGAGCGGGACACCTTAGACAAACAGATAGTTCATAGATGTAGCTAATTTATGTGGTTCTGCCCACTCGAATATTTGAACGAACCATGTGGTGTTGAAATTTCTATCGGTATCTGTAATTTTAATCTTGCCCTCGCCTGCGTCATACCGAAAATATTCATTACTCATCAACTCCGCGTCTTCGTCTCATGCGGAGGGTGTCTCGATCTTGAGAGAGATCTGAGCTACGTGCATCTATTTCTGCCTCAACCTCCTTACGTGCTTCCTCCTGAACCTCCTTGGGGATATCCCGGCTTTTAGACCTCGTGGTAGAGTTTACTCTAGACACAATGATTCCAGACCCAGCATTAGAGCTCTCTGGATGTGTATCCTCTGGACCCCGAGTGTTTTTCTTGCGTGGCCACATATTGGGTAGGGGGATTTCTTGGAAGCGAGGCTCGACACAGCGCTCATCAAACCAACGATGGAGGCGAGACTCAATCAACTGTGCGATCTTGGGTACATCCTGAAGTCGCGAACGGCCGCCGAGGAAGCTCCGGATCGAGAGATCCAGACGATAATCATCAAGAAAGTTGAATGCCATCATAGCTGGAGTTTGCTGGGCCCGGTTGTTGGGGATGAAGGAGATGGAGAGTGTGCCGCTAAAGCGCGTTACTGAGACCGCTAGAGCTACCGGTAGTACAGCGGAGAGCTTTTTGGGGTAGTTAATGAGGATTTTGGTCTCCAAAGCTAATGTAAGCATATCGCTCAGGTCGATATCTAGACGAGCCTGTAGGCGGGGCCCATCACGGGAAGCTACGCTGGCATTGAGAGACTTGGCATTGGCCATGACGATGCCATCTTCATCAACGGGGATAATTCTGCAGTTGCTGAAAATAGGGAAATCTTCGCCCAAGCTCAGCTCGGTGACGCGAATCTCATCTAAGAAATCCGGCCGTGAGTCACCATTCAAGGCCTTTGTTAACGAGTCGAGAATAGCATCATCGTGCTGAGCATCGCTTCTAAGTTGTGCAATCATCTGAGCTACCAAGACATTGAACCAATCTAAACTTTCTGGCTGATGACTGTCGACCTTGTAGTATGTTTTGCTGAGAATTGAGCCGATGGTTAAAGTAGTAGGGCCTCTAAGAACACTGGACTTTTTACGGTTCAAAGTTGGCTGGGATGAATGACCTCTATTAGAAGACCGAAGACGTAAGAGCGACTTTTTATGTGCTAGTGTTCTAGAGCGACGTTCTGTTGCTCGTTGGGCTGCAGTTTCTTCTGCAGAAGGAGCATCTCCAAAGATGAAGAATCGAATAAAGGCAGCGAGGACGATGACAACAGAGAGCTGGCCGACAATGAGCCCTTGGGTGAATGACAGGCTAGAGAAAGCGGGTTAGCGACCTGGATAAAATGCGCCTAGGCGGACAGGTGGAAGATTATTACGTTGGCTCTGGACGCGCAACTGGCGCTTCGTCAAGCGGCAAAGCCATAGCTTGTAGGTTGTATCAAGACAATGCTACTCTAGAGGGCCGATAGAAATGTGAATAGTGTGTTTAAGCACAAGCTATTAGGATGGAATTGAGAGAATCAAATCATGGAAGGTCTTCTGCCATTTTCCCTGTGATATTGACAGCTCAAAGACAAACGAGGAAGAAAGAGTCGTTCAGATTTGTACAAGTCAAGTTTGGTTGCTTGTAATGATTAAGGTCTGGTGGAGTGCAAAGTGGATCAAGGTGGAAATTGGCCTGTTGTGTTTGATACATGCATAGCCGCGATACACGCATACATAGATCGCCTAATCTCCTCAGCTACGCGGTCTTTCTAACAACCTGTCAGCCTCCTTCCCCAGGTGGAATGGAATGAGTGAGAGACTCACAACAACTTGAGCAATATAGCAACTATTCTTTTTTTTTTTTTTTTCCATCTTCCCTTTTGCAACAATAGTTACTGAAGACAGCTTGAAATTCTTTCCACACGTTATCTCAAACCTACAACTCCATTCATCCGTCTGTATTTCACTCTGCTTTGGAGGGGCCTGATGAAGCTTGTTCCTATCACAGCTGCTTAGTTAGATCTCCACATTGTCTACTATAACTTCGAGAATCTTTCACCGCGAGACCTCAGAACCAAGAAGCTTCACTTCCCCTCATCCTTCTTCTCGTGTCTTACAGGCTTCTGATTAATATTTGCATTTAATGCCTTGGTGATTCTCTATCCCCTGTCTTGATCTGGTCTTTTTTCAGTCGACTCTGTTTCTGCTTCTTCGGATTACTCTGCTACAATGGATATCTGGCAAGCTATGGCTGGCTATCTGGCTAATGTTGTTTCAGCCGGTGAGAAGCCTGGGGGTGTCTCTGCCTCGGCCAAAATGAAGATTTTGTTGCTGGACAATGATACCATTTCTATAGCCTCGACAGCTACCACACAGTCGTCTCTTCTGAACCATGAAATCTACTTGATAGACAGACTGGACAATGCCAATCGCGAAAAGATGCGCCATTTGCGGTGCCTATGTCTTATTCGTCCTTCCCCGGAATCAATTGAAATGCTTATCGATGAGCTGCGAGAGCCCAAATATGGCGAGTACTTCTTGTTCTTCACCAACGTTATTAAAAAGTCTTCTCTTGAGCGTCTTGCAGAGGCAGATGACCATGAAGTTGTAAAACAGGTTCAAGAGCAGTTTGCCGACTTTGTGGTGATCAATCCAGACCTCTTCTCCTTTGATATCGGCTTTCCGAAGCAGAGGGTCTGGGGTGGAGGCCCAGAGCATTGGAATCTAGACGCCTTGCAGCGTTGTTCTGAGGGCTTAACAGCCGTGCTTTTAGCACTGAAAAAGAAGCCTTTGATTAGATATACTAAGACGAGCGGTCTCGCTAAGAAACTTGCCACTGAAGTTCGCTACAGAATCACCCAAGAGGAACAGTTGTTTGACTTTCGCAAAGTTGATACTCCTCCCGTCTTGTTAGTACTTGATCGGCGGGAGGATCCTGTTACCCCCCTTCTTACACAATGGACATACCAGGCTATGGTGCACCACATGATGGGGATCAAAAACGGCCGAGTCGATCTGAGCAGCATTCCGGATATCCGGCCCGAGCTCAAAGAGGTCGTGTTATCACAGGATCAGGATCCATTTTTTAAAAAGAACATGTACCTGAATTTTGGCGACCTGGGTAGCAACATCAAGGACTATGTTGAGCAGTACCAGTCGAAAACAAAGAGCAATGCAGACTTGAATTCTATTGACGACATGAAACGGTTTATCGAAGAGTATCCCGAGTTCCGGAAGCTTGCCGGGAATGTTAGTAAACACGTGACCTTAGTTTCTGAGCTGAGTAGGCGAGTGGGAGCCGAGAACATGCTTGAAGTCAGCGAACTGGAGCAAAGCCTTGCCTGCAATGATAACCACAACTCGAGTTTAAGGGTAAGAACGAGAGCAAGAAGCAGACTTCCTCTTCATATATAATATCACCATCAGGTTAATTGCTAACATTAAACTAGGGCATTCAAGGCTTGATCCCAAACCCGAAAATTTCCGCAGAGGCAAAGGTGGCGCTTGTCGCCCTTTATGCTTTGCGTTATGGTAAATCTCCTAACTCAGCTCTCCCAATGCTAGTAGATTTGCTAGTTGCCGCCGGAGGAGTTACTCCTAGAAAGGCAGCTCTTGTTGAGAGTTTGCTCAAGTACAAAACTTCCCTGAGCCAGCTACCAACTCAGGCTGGAATCACTGACCTTTTTGAGAGCGGAGGCATCCTTGGGGCGAGAGGGTTAAGAGGACTTAAGGGTGTCGAGAACGTCTATACTCAGCACAGCCCCGTCCTCGAGGCAACTCTGCAAAACCTAATCAAGGGCCGTTTACGCGAACAGCAGTACCCTTACCTGGACGGCTCTACCCGCGATAAGCCTCAGGATATCATCGTATTTATTATAGGAGGTGCGACGTATGAAGAGGCAAAGACTGTGGCATCTATAAATGCCAATACTCCTGGTGTGCGGGTTGTCTTGGGAGGAACAACAATCCACAACACGCAGACATTCTTAGATGAGATAGACGAGGCTGTGTCTTCGTGGCCAACTAGATGATTTGGTGGTCATGGCAAGGCGAACAAATGTACATGTATTCAGTGTAACAAACATTAATGAGCTCGGTCGCCTGAACCTTTATCCTTGTTCTCATTAGTGACGTATTTGGCCTGTAGCTATTCTATGCATATACCGGGGTGGGGTCGTCATTACTTTGATAAGATAAGAAATTTCACATCATATTTCGTACATGGCTGACAATAGTTCTGTGACGAGGAAGCCACTTGTGGAAGTCTGAAGGGATACCTACTGAAGTTGAGGAGATATAAGATATGCGGTTTCCAAAATCGTCTGTGATTCTGAACCCTCTGCCTATCTTTCGGAGCCAGACCCGGCATACTAGAGGCCTTGCATCCGTTTCTAGAACTCGTAGGTGAGCTTAATTGTCTATACAGACAACTTTTCACATATTTCGAAGGCCGCCAGGAATAGGCGTTGACTTGCTAACTCTTTTGCAGTTTCGATGTTGTGGTGATTGGAGGAGGCCATGCAGGTACCGAAGCTTCGGCTGCTGCCGCAAGAACTGGCGCAAAGACAGCTCTTATCACACCGAAGATCGACAACTTAGGAGTGTGCTCGTGCAACCCGAGTTTTGGCGGCATTGGAAAGGGAATAATCTTGCGAGAAATCGATGCTTTAGACGGGCTGTCGGGCCGCATTATTGACAAGGCTGGAGTCCAGTTTAAGGTTCTCAACAAGGTCAAGGGACCTGCTGTCTGGGTGAGCAAAGGCTGTTTACTGAATTGATGGTTATAGATGGTTTCTCGCTGCTAACAGTGCTGTGATGTTGTCATTCACTACAGGGCCCCCGTGCACAAATCGACCGGAAATTATACAATCGATATATGACCGAAGAACTCACGAACTATCCAAATCTCTCTGTTGTCATAGGCAAAGCAGCCGATATTATCGTTGACCATAGTATCCAGTCGGACGCTTCATATGGGACCATTACTGGTATAAGATTGGAGTCTGGAGAAACCATCAGTGCCCGCAGCGTAGTTATTACTACAGGCACCTTTCTGGGCGGCGAAATACACATTGGTCTGGAAACCTTCCCATCTGGAAGACTAGGCGAAGATGCAACCTTTGGCCTCAGCCAGTCACTAAAGAACGCTGGCTTCAAACTTGGGCGTTTGAAGACAGGTACACCGCCTCGCATAGCACGTCACAGCATCAAGTTTCAGGTTATGGAGGAACAACTTGGCGATGACCCACCCATGCCCTTCAGCTTTATGAACGACTCGGTAGCTGTGCAGGACCAGCTGTCTTGCTTCATGACGTACACCAATGAGAACACTCATCAGATTGTACGCGACAACTTGGACAAGACAATCCATATTCGGGAAACGGTCAAGGGCCCGCGGTACTGTCCGTCTCTGGAGTCCAAGGTCATCAAGTTTACCGAGAAGAACCGCCACTTGGTGTGGATTGAGCCAGAAGGATTTGATACAGATGTCTTTTATCCGAATGGCCTCTCCATGACTATACCCGCTGAGGCTCAAGAGCAGCTTCTCAAAACTATTCGCGGTCTTGAGGATGCTGTCATGTTGCAGCCTGGATATGGTGTTGAATATGATTACGTTGACCCACGGAGCTTGAAGTCTACCCTGGAGACGAAGGCTATCAAAGGTCTATTTCTTGCAGGCCAAATAAACGGTACAACGGGCTACGAGGAAGCCGCTGGTCAAGGTGTCATCGCAGGAGCAAATGCTGGCAGGCAAGCACAGAACCTATCACAACTGATGCTCTCGCGCTCTAGCGGTTACATTGGTGTTATGATTGATGACTTGATCACTAAAGGCGTTTCTGAACCGTACCGCATGTTCACAACCCGAAGCGAATACCGAATCAGTTCCCGCTCTGACAATGCCGATATGCGTTTGACATCCATGGGTCGGGATGCCGGTGTTGTTACTGATAAGCGCTGGGCTAAATTCAATAACGATAAAGGCCAGATTAGCCAACTTCTTGAACTGCTTGATTCGCGGAGGCTTTCACCCCCCGAGTGGATGAGGCGGGGCTTCCGGGTCCGCCAAGACACACAGATGCGCTCGGCCCTTGAGGTCCTACGGACTCCGGATTCAAGCCTACAAAAACTAGGGGAGCTGGTGCCCGAAATAAATAATTACTCGCCTGATATATGCAGACGCGTGGGCATTGAGGCTGTATACGCGCCGTACATGGACTCTCAGATCTCGTGGCGCAAGTCTTTAGAGCGGGAAGAGAATCTCAAACTACCACTTGACCTAGATTACAACAGGGTCTGCGGGTTATCATTCCACGAGAAAGAGGTTCTTAAAATAACGCGGCCCGAAAGCATTGCACAAGCGCGTAGACTTGAAGGCATGACTCCTAGTGGGTCACTGAGACTGCTCAAGCACATCATTGCTGGGCAGAAGCGCGAAGCTGCGTTTGACGCTATACGGCATAACATTGACACGACCAAAATCCAGAGTACCGAACAAGAACCATCCATGTAACACCTGGAATGATGTAGCGAATATGGGATATAACGTGTATGATTATAAGGAAGAGCGGATGTTAATGGGATGGATTAGGCTAGATACTGGCGTTTTGTTGAGCTTAGATTTGATTTCTTTTTCATCAGCTAGCTGATTGCTGTATTTAGAAACGGACTGGCATCTTGTGTAAAAGCTTTATACGCCATGCTTTCCACGCTGCGTTGAAAGTAGTTGCTGACTTCGAGAAACAGCTATCATCTTTCACATTTTTTTGAGAATTTTGACGGCATCTTTGCTGTAGATGTAGCTAGCACCGCTCCAGATTGTAGTTGTAGCAACAATGTACCTTGGAATGGTTAGTTTTTTTTGGCGCAAAGGGTAGAAGCTAGGCTGAGAAACCTATCACAGGGAATAGTACGTACTGAAAGTAGTTCAGAACTGTGGTTAGGTCGTACGGGATAATGGGAGCTGCAGTGGCTAGACCAATTAGACCTAGCTGCAGTGCAGTGTTGACTTTGCTGATAGTAGTTGGATGGACCTCAGCAGAGGGAATTGAAAGATCCCAGTACCGTTTGAAAGTCTTTGGTGCAGGTAGGGAAATGTAGCGGTAGTAGATGGCCGAGATAGCCAAGCCAACGTCGCGACCGAGAATAATCACTGCTAGCCACACTAAGCGATAAATACACGGTCAGCTTGGCGCCTGAATTTGTGTGTGAGATGAGATACATACCAGGAAGACCACCCTTCATAGCTAGACACACGGTCAGAATGGTCATCAGTGCCTTGTCAGCAGCTGGGTCAATCACTGTGCCCACTACCGTCCGTTGGTTCCATTTTCTAGCAATCCAACCATCCAGCATGTCCGTGATTCCAGCATAAGCAAACAAGCCAACAGCCCAGGCCCGGTGATCATGAAGGATCAGATACCCAATTGCAGGCGATGCCAAGAGCCGAGAAAATGTGAGGATGTTGGGGAGAGTGTAGATGTCTTCATGGACCTCGAGAACAGTCGGTTTCTTTGCGGACACAGACGCGGCAACTGTGGCATTGGGTATCGGAGCTACTGGGATCGTATTTTTCTCTGGGGCTTGTGTCTTCTGGCTGCTCGAATACTTTTTTTGTCAGTCTTTGCAATCTTTCAGCATCGTAATCACGAATTCATGTATTCAATGGGATAGTGTCACCTCTTGTTCCAGGAGATAGGCCCAGAATTAAAACTTCTGGTAGTCCAAAGCTTTGGGGTATTGTGGACGACATTTCTAGTCAGAGTATTCGCTCCAGTAGATAGGGCTAGCGTACTATGGTCGCGGTTATAGTTCTGGTGGTGATGGCCCTGTACACTGAGTAAAACTGATAGATGAGGGACTTTCGTAGAGGATTGGGAAATACCCCGACAGCTAGATACCGACCGAAGGAGGACGTTCATATTGAATGCGTCCTACCGAGCATCCCTTCTTGATGGCAGTCAGGAAAGCCAAAGTTTTTTTCTAGACAAAAAGCCGTAATGATGCGCCTAGATTTTTTTTTTACTCTTTTGGGACAAACGTCAAAGTGGGCAGCAGGGCTTTGGTCATTGGCAAATTGGGATCGCGAACATTGTTTAGATGTGGGAAGAAGCCAAGATGAGCAGTTCACACCAGGATATTAAACACAAAATCAAGCAAGAATTAATATGGGAGAGGAAAAGATATTGAAATACAGGGTTTATGGCAAGAAAGTCGACAGCTTCGTCTTTCTAAGGGCAGTTGCCCAAGCTCATATACTACCTTAGTGCTCACGTGATTAGATCTAACAAGTAATCTATTAACACTCTGGAGAAACAAAAACCAAAGAACAACAAAGTAAAGCAGAAGTAGAACCAATGGTTAACAGTATCTGTGGTACGTTTTGTCTGTCTTACCCACGAATGTCGGTATGAAGAGAAAAGAAAATGCACCGCTTCATCGCCATCTTCAAGGTTGCCGGTGCATCCATCCGCTACCACATACACCATGGCTTAAGCTGACTACCTTCATATGCCACCGCTTCTTCGACCCTAAATGGGACTGGGACTTGTCTGTTGAAGATTGAGAGTGGTGCGATATCATTTCCATACCCTCGTCCTGCCTCCTCGTCAATAGGAACAACAACACCACACTCCCAGTTATCACAGCTCATGCTAGGTTCTGCCGTCTTAGGCATATTGAGCCGTCCCCTGTATGGAGTTAGTCAATTTTTTTTCATTTCACCTCGACTACACTTCTTTAAATTCCCCATTTTATGAACCGTAGGCTCATCTAACTTACCATGCGCTTTGGGAGAGGTTCCCACTGCCCACATACACCCATGCCTTGGTTCCAGACTCAGTCTTGTTGCGTACAAACAAGATTTTACTATGCATCAGGCTCCTAGGGCGTACACTTATGCACTCGCGGAATACTTGTCTGGGGAAGCTCGCTTCATTAAACCATTTGGAGTTGAGACAAATAGTCCCCGCGCCCTATGATACAATTAATCAGATACTCAGCAGTCGGTCATGGGCCTTCTTTAAACTCAGTTACTTACCGCTCTTCCTCGAAGACTGCCTAGCACTGTCTCTAGTGAAGGAAAGTAGAAACGGAAATGGTCAACCAGGTCCCCGGGAGCTTCTTTTGCGATACCGTTCTGCACAGGGCGTCTGTCAGATAGTTGGTAACCTACTTCTATTAGTTACAGCCTCTTAGCTCTCATGTCGTCTAGAGCCTAGGAAACTCACCTCGGCATGAAGTGTAGATCTTGGCAAGAAATTCCGTAGTTAATTTTCCTACAGAAGACGACTGTTGTATTCGTTAGCAAGCTAGTCATCGGGGTACTAGATAAACGAAGCAGCGCAACTCACTACAACATCTAGTTCAACGGTGTTACTCGTGGCAAGTCCAAGAGACTTTACAGCATTAGCAAGTCCACAAAGCCCTAAGCACCCGAGTAAATTAGTAAAAATAAACACAAAAAGTAAATAACCATTCGATTGCTCATACCAGTGAGATCGCGGTCTGCTCCACGGTGAGATCCGGCGCTATTTTTAAATTTAGTATATTGTTCCCAACGGAAAGCAATTCAAAAAATATATAAGATCTTAGCTCACGCTGAGTAGACAAAGCGATATCTATTGGCTTCGGTAAAGTCGTATTTATCAAGAGAGGCCACAAGTGCGCTGGGGAAGCCTGACAACTCGAGAAAGCGAGAAAGGCTTTGTTGAAACGGTCCTGGAGAGACGTCTTCTGATGGGGTTTCCCTCAGTGGTAGATCAATCAGGAAAACGTGCTATTGCGTCGTTAGCCGCATTATTAAAGAAGAGCAAAGAGCTGTTAAGCCTAACATTTTCCATGGCACCGGTATATCCCCAATCATAGCTCACAAAATTGGCCGTGGGAACCACTATGCGAAGATACAAGGCAAACTTGAGGATCATGAGCTTGGAGTGCATAATGCCCCGTCGGTAGATAGCTGGATAGATATACCGGATGTTCGCACTAGGCTTAGACTCTTCGTATGATTGCTTCTGTTGGTGGGAGTTAGTGACCTCATTACATGCACGTATATTGCCATATTCCATGTCTAGTGAATCAACTTTACCTGTTCATCACTACCGGCAAATACCACCAAATACAGCTTCGTGCGAAACACATCAATGTTCTGCCTAAGGAAGTCTTCATCCCACTGAAACGAGGATACTACTGCCATGATGAGGTCATCTTTCTGCATAACCTCCTGGATGCTTATGGCATCATCATTTAAAAGACTGCCTCTAAGCCAAGTCTTTTTCACGGAACCTCGTGGGAATGGAAGAGCTCTGGATGCTGTAGGGCTCGGCTCTTCGACCTTGGGCTCTGGCTTCACCGTTGATATTACAGCAGCTGTTTCTTTGTTTTCTGGTTCTCTCTTTGGAATCACATCCGGCTCAGAGTCGCTATCAAGAATAATGGTAACCGCTTCTTTGTGTGGAATTGAAGAGCATGGAGCGAGTTCTTCTTCGTCTGAAGAAACATCTATAAAAGACCTGGTGGCCACAGGACCAGCAGGGATTTTGGAGCATGGATTCGGCTCGAGTTTTATCTTTTGTGAAGCTGGCTCCTCTTTTATAGATGTACACAAACTAGCTTCATCTCTATTCCTCTTCAGTGATGCGGGCTGACCCGCAGAACGTAGCCTAGCTCTATGCTGGCGTTCTTCTTCCATCTTTCTCCGATCAAGCATCATAGAACCGAACTGCGACAATATGGGCTCTGGAGGGCGCATCCTGCCGGTTTCGTCAGAAATACCATTCGACTCCATATTTATAAGGGGGGTTGCATCATGAGGAGAGCTGTTAACTGGCGGGGGAGCAGAGCTATGGGAAACTTTGGAGACTGCCATGGCGGATGGAGTAGCTAAATTTGCAGAGAGCAAAGCAGCGGCGACGTGTGCAGGAAGAGCGCGTACATTTTTTCGTTCCTTCCAGCCTGATGGGAAGGCCGGCCTGTTGTTCCCATGTCTCCTATCAGATGGCGCTTCTGGCTCAGGTGGACAATTCCTAGCCGACAATGCAATAGCACGCCGAATGTCAGCTTGGTAGCGTTCCTCGCCGCTAGAATAACCATTGTCGCTCATAGCTTTAGTAATCCCCAGAAATAGATATCAGGCTCAAGAAAAGAAATATGAAAACAAGCCTCAAGGCGATGAGTACATGAGTGTTTTAATATTTGTTGATACCAAGGAAACGCCAGACCCGGCTAGGGTTTGAGTGGGTAGTCTAATTATTACACACCCAAACACGTAGTCACGTGTCGCATCCTAACAAGTAAGACCTCAATTTTATGTAGAATTTACATTTCAAGCATTCGAATCACAAGTCTCTTAGGAAAAACGGAAAAAATCGCAGGCTTCTTTCATGATTTCATTATTATGATTAGATATTTCATCGTTTGACTCAACAATATTAGGGTAATCCCAAATTCAGTTTGCCTTCAACACAGAGCTACACCACTTCAACTTCAGGAACATCAAGAGCCTGTTGTAGATCCAGGACTGAATAAAGTGACCATGAAACAAGATGTCCAACAAGACAACAAGTTTAACCAGCCATTTCTCCTCAAAAAAGAAATGTCGCTGAAAAATAGAATGCAAATAAACAAAGGGAACGCCAGCATGACTAGTGATGAAGAGGGAACAAGATAGTGTAGTAATAGTAGTAGTAATGTGCGTCGAGGAGGTCGAGACAAAGGAAATCGTGCAGAAACGAGAATGTACACCTGTGGTCTGGCAAGCAAGCCACATCGTTCATAGTAGATAGTTGGCATAAGACAGGATAGGATTATATCGTGAGTAAAACATGGTAATGGAACCACAAGGTCCAGAGGTCCAGGGAGAAAAAAAAAAAAAAAAGGGAAAAAAAAGGCGAACTCGGCATGAAAATGCTAAGCAGAGCCAGACGGCGAAATCTTGAGCATTTCTCTAATACGGTCCTCTAGAGCAAGGGACTCACTAGCCATAATCGGATATGCGTTGGACATAGATTTCTGTTGGAGGTTAGCATGGAATCCAGGTTCGAGGCCACGCTGGTAATCCTGATGCATTTCGTGCTGGTTCTGGTGTCGGTTGTAGCCCCTGTGGAACCCATTAGGCTGGTGCACAGGAGGACTATGAGAGAAGTCACCATTGCGCTTCATGGGATTGATGTTGGTGATCGAGGGTGTCTCGGGCGTGGGGATATTGAAGAGATACGCCTTAAGAGCTGCACTAGCATCATCTGAAATTTTCTGAGGGCCGCTATGGGGAGGCGTATGCATAGAAGCTCGGGGAGGCGTGGGCAGTACATGCTGGTGGGGCGGAGGTGTGTGCATCACAGCCTGAATAGGAGCAGAGGACGTTTGCTGTGAGTGATCAGCCCGCGGCGGACTCTGAATCTCCTTGAGACGCTCGGAAAATGGGCGTGCAAACGAAGAGCCAACAGGTTGGTGGGCATACCCATCATCCATTTCGGAAGCCATAGCTTGGTAGTAATTGCGAGGAAGGTTTCCGCCACCATTAGAGCGCAAGACCTTGTTGACAGAAGGGGAACTCTGGACACTGTTGAAAATAGCGGAAAGCAAAGCAGGTGAGTCAGATGGGGGTGAGTCAGTAGGACGGCGAGACGCCATACGAGGCACCGTATGTGGCTGCTCAAGATGCTTTTTTTCAGAGTCTATAGTTTGAGGGCTCGTGTATTTGGCGCGCTGTTTCTCGGCGCGATCAGCCTGGAAAATGAACTCCAGTGGCGAATCATGAGCAAAACCACCATTCGGTAGCGGACCTGAAGCAACACTAGGCCGCGATGGGGTAGCCTGGTTGAGATTCTTAGGAGGGGAGGGCTCCGACTTGTCCGATATGGACTGCGAGAGTTCAGCTTCCGGAGTGGTAGGCTTCTTGATCAGGAACTTGGGCATAGGAAGTGAAGACGGAGCAGGCGAAGCATGGAAGGTTGAGCCGGCAAAAGGCGTCGAGGTAGAGCGAGAAAGACCGGCGCTTTGAGGGGGGGTGGTCTGGCGTACAGAGGTGGAGCGAGTTCGAGCTGCCTGAGAGTTTTGTGGCAGTGGGGAGGTTTGCAGATTCTTGGAACGAGAGCGGTTTTTTGGCTGTTTTAACTGAGTGCGACTTTGGTTCAGATTCTGGTTCTTGTTTTGGCTTCCCGGAGTCTGATGGCGAGCGTTGGTCTTTTGAGGTGTCTTTGGGGGCTCGGTGATGGGCACCCCAACGTTAGAGCTATGTTCAGGCTCTGACACATAAGCAGTCTGGCGGCCTTTATTGACGCGGCTGCGTGGCTTGTTGTTGTTGCGGCCAGCGCGTTTTTCTTTGGGAGCGGAAGATTCAGTCATTTTAGTACCGAAAAATGGCGATAAAAATTTCGAAACAAAGAAAATAAATATGTGGGAGCTGGATCAAAATGAGAAAAGGATAAAAAGGGAGCAGAAATCAAGGTTCGGCACGATGTTGATGCGTGGATGAACAGATCGTGGCAAAGGAGCCAGGAGGATGGTCAGTAGCGAGTAAAGAGGTGGACAAAGTCGGCGAGATAGTGTGTGTGGTGCAAAATGTTGACGAAGAAAACAAAGTAGTGTAGAAATTTGAAATTTTGTTCTGCATAGTGGTTGTGATAGGCGATTTACTGCATGAGAGAAAACAATCCAAGTTAGTCATGGTTTGAGCGTCAGAGTCAAAGCGAAGCTAGTTTTGAAAGTTGGTGGTTGTCGGCTGCTTGCTTTGGCTGATGGTTCGTTTTTCAGGACACAGGAGACAATTCAGGACAAATTAATGCAAGCCAGTCTACCCGTCTACAGTCCATCTAGCCAGCCAGGTTCAAAGCCAAGTCTAGCTTCGCATTCTATCTCTTTTTTGCCCGGTACCTACAAAGGTTCACATCCCACCAGCCATGTCTTTGTTTTGAACAGAGAGATGAGTCTCTACCCATGAGCAGATGCCTCATTATGGGAAATATGAAAGCAAATACTATCGCCAAAGACAGAGACAGGCGGGGCAGCACGGGACGGTAGCGTAGCCAGTCCATGGCATAAAGCTGAAGAGAAAGCGAGAGCGAGATTTACTTGGCTAAGTAGAACAGTACTGGGCTGGGCTGGGCTGGTAAATGGATGGGCAGAATGGCTGGCTGACTGTCTAAACGAATCATCCCCCATTTGGTTCTCTCTTCATTGTCACTGCGAGGTCTTCTTACCTTGAAACGGCGCGTATGGAACTGAAAGGCAGACCAACAGAGAGTAGCGCTTCGCTCACAAATACACAACGAATTGAGATTGAGTAGAGGAGAAAAGAAGTCCTGCTGGAAAATATAACAGTCCAAAAGTCAATGAATTTGAACGCTGGCGTTCGCTCTTTTATCAACCACAGGGGAGGTTTTTTTTGGTGATTTTTTTAGGGGGGGGTGGGATTGAAAGAAAAGAAAGGAAAAGAAATAGCAAAAAAAAGAAAAGAGATATTAAAAGGAAACGAAAGAAGGGAGAAGAGGGATCAGGCCAACCTTGATGTGCTATAATAACGTACTACTCAATTATGAGGGGCGTGGCGAGGCGTGGGCAAAACAGGGAAGGAACCCAGACTGAAAGCAGCAAATAACCTGAATCAGAACCAAAAGAGACGCTGCGTTTTAATGCATTTAATGTTGCATTTTCAGAATCACAGGGGAGAGGCTGTAGTAGCTTGGCTTGATGCCGGCTTTACTGTGGTTTAACTCAGCGCCACTCACTAGCCTAGCCAGCCCATTCCACCCAACACCTCACTAAGCCTATCTAATCCAAATAAAATATAGGGGGAGGTGAAGAACTTGATTGCTTTTTTTACTTCCCTTTTACACAACTCTCTTCATTCTTTTACTACAATATGTGAACAGAAACTAACAAGATAACCAAACTTCACTTGTATTTTGCCACAGGTAAATTTGACGCCAATCAAGCTTTTCCGTCACATAGATAAATGGATCAATGGAAGCGATAATCTGCGCTTATCGCCCATTCTCCGGTTTGATTGACGACAAGCTGCATCGTGTATTGGCTCCCTCGCCACTTGATACTGTACTAGGACTTATGATAAAGGGTTAATCATGGCGATATAACCCTACAACTACACAGATGTGGGGCAGACTCGTGACTTTGGTTTCTAGGCTGTTGCGAAGGTTGCGAAGTAAGAAGCTATGCTGCTCTCTCCTGCACTATACATGACCCAATTAACTTTGATGATACATGTACACAACTAGCCAAATCCGCCCAAGTATGTGATGGTTTTCCCTTGTCTTCTGTTTGTTGGCTATTCTTGCCATACATCTTGAAATCTGAATCGATGCTCCAAACCCTTGTTCCCTTCCCTTGTTTCCCTTTCCGCAATGTGAAATGACCAGGGACGTATGTACAGCTAACCGTGCGCTCGATAATTCATAGGGCTCGTAAGTCTATCTTCATTTTCTAGGTCTTTGCCGTTGACATTACTCGTCAGGATTAATACTTGTGACGCCCCCATTCTTGCACTGTTTTCTTTCCTTTTTGCATATCGCCGTCGTCAATAGCAACCAATAGCTAATTTGTGTCTTATCACGCCTTATGTTTTGTACCTTAGATAGACGACGAGTGATCGAACGAACGCACGCACGCACACAAACGCCAATACCCAACACCGCACCACTTCCATCGTCAGCCCGAACATCTAGATAACTTAGTGTGTCGCTTGAACTAAAATGGCCGACGTTAATATGACCGATGCTCCTGATACATCTAGCAAGAAGAGTCCCGCTGCTGACAAGTCTGCTGATAATGAGAAGAAGAACTTTGAGGTCAAAAAGGTATGCTACGAGAAACCATATGCCAAGAACGCTTCTTATCCCCTCGCACACGGCTCAAGCACGAATGTCAATGAACATAACAAAACAGCCTACCTTGGTCTCTTAACTCCTGTGCCCCCAAGTATTGATTGATACAGACGCGGCTTGCTAACTATCGAAATTTAGCTGCATGCTGTAGCTTTATGGGCATGGGACATTGTTGTGGACAACTGCGCTATCTGCAGAAACCACATCATGGACCTTTGTAAGTACATCAGAAGCCAACGCCGTATTTCCTGTTATTAAATGCAACTTGAACGGGATAGCTAATGGCATTGTGATTACAGGCATAGAATGTCAAGCCAACCATGGCTCTGCTACCAGCGACGAGTGTACTGTGGCTTGGGGTATTTGCAATGTAAGAAGAACCCAACTGTCCCCGTCCCCCAAAAATCTTGCTAGTAGGGCATTGAAATTTAACACAAAGAAACTGTGTTCTCCTTCCTCTTTCTATAGCATGCATTCCATTTCCACTGCATCTCTAGATGGCTCAAGGCTAGACAGGTGTGCCCACTGGACAATCGCGATTGGGAGTTCCAAAAGTATGGGCGATAGACGACAAAAGGCAAGAGAAAGCCGAAGCTTGCCAACAATGTTGATAATAACTTACGAATTTGACATCATTCGTTTCTTTATGTTTCGACCGAATCTAAGCTCTGCGGGCCGGACCGTACACACCAACACACACCAAAACTAGCGACTTAAATGTTCATATGTACATTCGATATCCGGTAGCGAAGCCTCTTTCGTCATTCAATATTCCACTAGGAAAAAAATACATGCGATCTCCTTGATGAGGAGACTCTTCCAACTTTTGACCTAACGGAAATGCCCAAAAAGAAGAGCAAGCATTGGGTGGAAGACATGATTCGATCGAAGAATGGCGCTTTGCACTGAATATTGTTTCGGTTCCCTCTGGCTTAGACAAGATACGAACTACTTACATAGCTAGCCCGGATGATGGTGGTGTTACCGAGTGTTTTTTTTTGCAGAACTTATCCAATAATGAATTAACGCCCATGATACAACCCCAAACAAATACAGCATATGGCCTGTGTCCATGATATAATATCTATATGTATGATGGTTTACATTACTCGTCCTTTTCCAGCAGAGACTGGTATGTTTGGATCCCCGTGCCAGCCGGTAGCCACGTGATTGGATTGCGTCTATAGAAAGGCCATTGCGGGACAACGAGGATAATGGTGACGATGGCACCGCCGAGAACAATAAAGAGAGCAGAGCGGATATCTTGGTTGATGTATCCATATATGAATGCGGCAATCTATGTGGTGAGTTAGAGTTCTTGCCATTCATTGAAAGAAGAGAGAGATATGGGAAGAGAACGATAGACAAGGAGTCGTAGGGGACCACAACATGATATATACATACACCGAAGATGGACATGACAATATTTTGGATAAGCTCAGCAAACGTTTGGCCTTTGAAGTCCTGGAATATGATTGTTAGCGGACCAAGGCACAACTAAGCATTGGTATTACCGTACGGTGTGCCGTACGCCCAAGGGACCCTTTTTGGGTGAGGGCTATAACATACAATTTGACCGTCAAGGGCGCCACGAATATCGTCCAAGAGTTCTTCTGACATGGCTCTAAAGTGTAAGGTGTATGATATGAATAAAGTAAGCAAACTATTAGGTGGGTGGTGGGTTGTTCAAGAGATCTGTGATGGGCAAATGGGCCAAGTAAGCACAATATTACTGAACTGAATGAATCCTTTGGAAACAAGTGTGCGACCCCGAAGGCCTTGAAGAGCAGGTCCCTGAAACAAGGCGAGGCTGACAACTTGGAGCCACCTTTGCTTCATCGTCTAGCCTTGCCTTGAGGTTGATTAAGTGGAGACTTTAGCTTAACCAGTCACGTGGTGATAAAGATGACCTCATTGATAAAAGAGGGGAAAAGGATGACGATAAGGAAAAAAGGGAGGACTAAGAAGTTGAGTTACGTTACCCCGCTGACATGGCTGCGACATTTGGAAAGAAGCCAGACAGAAGAGCATGTGCTGAAGATATGGATTAGATGTATTTAACAGGACAGCGTCCTCGTAATATACCACAATCAACGTGAAGGCAGGGTACAGAGATATTTGTACAGAACTTCAACCGAGCGAAGCTGCTTGTTCTCTTTTATCACTGGCGTCGGCCTGCTCTCCTCCTCTTTCCTTTTCTGATAATGCGCCAACAAGGCAAAACAGCTGTTAGTGGTTTAGCCTCATTGGTCCATATTACTGGAGTATAATTGCCATATTTTTTTTGCGCTCCTGCCCCAAGCAAAAAAAAAACAATATTCAAATTTTCCTCCTGGTGTTGGATGGGCTGTATTGATGTTGAATGTGCAATTTTCTGGGGCGGTTAATTTGAACTCGCTCCTTTTCTACAATATTTGACCTTGACCTTTCTTTTTTGGTCCACAACGTTTTTCATTCCCTTCTTCCCTTTCCATTAATTCGTCTTGGCTGGTTGTAGTTGATCCGAAGCACGCAAGCGCAAAGCCGCGAAGGTCATCTTTTACTATAAAGTTGTCTTCCCTTGTTCTCTCTTCTCTTCCTATCTTTCTCCTTCCCCTCTTGCCTATCCGTTTAGATCCGTCATGTCTCTGCGGGTTCTTCTTGTTGGTAACGGCGGCCGCGAGCATGCCATTGCCTGGAAGCTTAGCCACTCTCCCCAAGTCGAGGCTATCTTTGCTGTCCCCGGCAACGGTGGTACTGCCAGTTGCCCTAAAACTACCAATGTGACGTCGATTTCTGCCAGTGACTTTGCCAGCCTGGTCGAGTTTGCTAAGAAGGAGCGCATCGGGCTTGTCGTTCCAGGCCCTGAAGCTCCCCTTGTTGAGGGGATTGAGGAGCCATTCCGTTTGGCTGGCATTCCCGTGTTTGGGCCTTCTAAGGAAGCTGCTCAGATGGAGGGAAGCAAGACATATTCCAAGGATTTCATGGCTCGTCATAATATCCCCACTGCTGCTTACAAGAACTTCAGCAATGCTGACGAGGCCTTGGCTTACATTGACAGCATTGACCACGATATCGTCATCAAGGCTACTGGCCTGGCTGCCGGCAAGGGCGTCATCATTCCCACTACTAAGGACGAGGCTAGAACTGCTGTTAAAGATATTATGATTGACCGTGCTTTTGGAAATGCTGGTAGTGAAGTCGTCATTGAGGAGTTCTTAACTGGCGAGGAGTTGAGCATTCTGACATTTTCCGACGGCTACACCTTCAAGTCCTTGCCTGCTGCCCAGGACCACAAGAGAATTTTTGATGGTGATTTGGGCCCTAACACTGGTGGCATGGGCTGCTACGCCCCTACTAACATCGCCACTAAGTCTCTGCTTGAGACTATCAACAAAGACATTCTTGCACCCACCATTCGGGGGTTGCGCCAAGAAAGATGTCGTTTTGTCGGTGTTCTATTCACGGGTTTAATGATTACCCCTAAGGGCCCCAAGGTTCTGGAGTACAATGTCCGTTTCGGGGATCCAGAGACTCAGACTGTACTCCCTCTTCTGTCTGCCGATACTGATCTGGCTGAGGTCATGCTGGCCTGTACAGGAGGCTACCTTGACGCTGTTGACTTTAAGGTTGATCAGAAGTTCAGTGCCACTGTCGTGGCTGCTTCAGGTGGTTACCCTGGATCGTATGCTAAGGGAACTCACATGACAGTTGAAGCCAGCCCTGAAAACGTCACCATTTTCCATGCTGGAACTACCATGGAGGGCTCTCAGTTGAAGACTGCTGGTGGCCGTGTCATCGCTGCCAATGCTACTGCCGAGACTCTGGAGGCTGCCGTTGCGAAAGTATACGAGAACATGAAGCTCATCAAGTTTGACGGCATGTTTTACCGCAAGGATATTGCCCACCGTGCCTTTAACGCTAAGGCCAAGACTGAGATGACCTACTCTCAAGCTGGTGTGAGCATTGACGGTGGCAATGATTTTGTTGAGCGTATCAAGGCTGCAGTTCGTTCGACTAAGCGTGCTGGTGCTGATGCAGAAATTGGCGGTTTCGGCGGTGAGCTGGATCTTTCCCGCTGCGGCTATCCTGGCGCCCCTATTCTAGTTGGTGCCATTGACGGCGTGGGCACCAAGTTGATGATTGCTCATGCTATGGGAAAGCATGATACTGTTGGCATCGATCTAGTTGCCATGAACGTCAATGACCTAGTTGTACAGGGCGCTGAGCCTCTCATGTTCCTAGACTACTACGGCTGCAGCAAGCTTGATCCTATTTCGGCTACATTATTTGTAGAAGGTGTGGCCGCTGGCTGCAGAGAGTCAGGCTGTGCTTTGATTGGCGGAGAGACAGCCGAGATGCCCGGAATGTACCAAGAAGAAGACTACGATGCTGCCGGCGCTGCTATTGGCGTTGTCACTGCTGAGAAGAGACTGCCAAAACTGGATACTATGGTGCCTGGTGATGTTCTCCTGGGCCTGGAGTCCAGCGGTGTTCACTCCAACGGATTCTCGCTGGTCCGCAAGATTGTGACTGATGCTAGTGGCCTCACATACAAGGACATTGCTCCTTGGGAGCCGACCAAGACGGTCGGCGAGGCTCTGCTTACTCCTACCCGCCTTTATGTTAAGGCTCTTTTACAGGCGTTTTCTAAGGACCTTGTTAAGGGCGCTGCACATATTACTGGTGGAGGTCTCATTGACAATGTCCCTCGCATGTTGCCTGATCACCTGGCTGCTGATATCGACCTGAAATCGTGGGAACGTCTTCCTGTGTTCAAGTGGCTACGCGAGACTGGCAATGTGCCTGCTATTGAGATGTGCCGTACCTTCAACTGCGGCTTGGGTATGATTCTTGCTGTTGATGCTTCAAAGGCGGATGAGGCATATGCAGCTCTTGAGGCAGCTGGCCAGAAGGTGTATCGGATTGGACAGTTGATTCCTCGTGGCGATGAGGCGTGTGTTTTGACCAACCTAGAGTCATGGTGAGGAGACAAAAAAATAAAGGACAGTGCAGGATATAAATACAGTTGCAAGCGGCTACTATTGACAGGGGCTGAGGAGAGGGCAGAGAGAGCTATGGCTCTGAGGGTATGTGGCAGTGTTAGAGGTGCCTATCCAGTAAATATGTGAATGGATAGATAAAAAAGAAATAGCAGAGTGTGTGGTAATGGGGGGGGGGAGACATTAAACAGGTTGATATGCTTGGGATGGCTGGGAATAATGGGTGTTGTATATTTTATGTGTTTATAGTAAAGCTTTTTTTTTCCTTTTCCTTCATACCTTGGATGTATGCTTATTGTTACAATAACGTGAATGTCCTGTAATATTAGCTCGCAGTTGGTGTTGGTGTTGGTGGTGTTGTGTATTAGTCATGTTGTATGCCGGTGAATAGCCGGTTAACGAGGGTGTTTCTGCAGTTGCCTCTTTCGATTTTTTAAGGTTGAGGCCAGCCATTGCCTAAACAAATTCTGAGGCACTTTTTTGTTACTTTGTCCGAGTTCTTCAGATGAAAGTCTAGTAAAAAAAAAGGAGAAAGAGTGCAGAAGAACAGAATAAGGGGCAAAGACTAGTGAGTGCACTAGCCAAAAAATGCAATTCAGCCCAGGCCAAGTCGTGGCTACTGCATATGTGAATTCCAAAAACGCATGTGAGCTTGTAGTCCAACATCAACGTCTTAGGCCAGCTAGACCAGGGTACGCATTTTTTCCTTCCTTCCTTCCCTTCTTTCTTTTTCTTTTTTTCCTGGTGTCTTTGACACCTGCACGCCATTTGAACTTGGATCTTGAGACCTTCGGTGCCAAAGTACATAGTACAAGCTCCTCCACTGCTTCTGATACCTGTTTGCTATGTACCCTAGACATACGAAAGCGCTATAATCAGAGCTTTGTTTGTACCACAAAAAAAGAGCACAAGAACACTACGGCCTAAAAAGGAAACACCACGTTCTAAACGGTGGGACCCACTGAAATTTTCTTCTGTTAGCCCCATTTTTCTTTGCCTGCTTGAAAAGAGCAAGCGACTCCACAATAACTATCCGCCAATCATTTAGTTGCTAGGGGATGTGTCTTTCACGATAAATAACTACTACCACGAGCTTTTTCTTATCTTCTATGCCCCCCCCCCTCCCTTATACGAATGGCATGTCAACTTCACTGTCGCTCTCCTTCTCCTTTTCCTTCTCCCTCTTTTTTTCTTTTTTCCTTTCTTTCTGGTCGTATGTTTCGCGTCGCACACATCCGACAAACAGCCAACCTTTCTCGTTTCCCATCTCGAACTTGATTAATCCCTCCCAGCTTTCCCTGCTCTTATCTGACCTCTCTATTCGTCAATTAACGGACCATCTTTTCTTTGCTGCATAATCACTGTCCGCGCATCATCACTGTTCTATCTCCTTTAGTTCTGCATCGCCACTGCGTTATTTGCTCTCCTTTCAATTCTTCTTTAATTTAAATATTCTTCCGTCAGGTTGGCGGCTTTCACTCTGGCAGCCATTACTATCGCCAACTCCCGCCTCGACCCCGGCTTCTGGGTCTACAGCGGAGTGAACAAGAAGCCTCCATAAGGTCGTTCGCTACATCATTGTATCGATCTTCCACAGCATCTTTTTTGCGCGCACGAGAACGGCGCTCTCTCTACCTGCTCATTTCACTATGGCTGCTGGTTTCTAAGCAATTGTGGTATTTTGTTGCGGTCTTTTCGATCTTGTTAACATCTTTCTTTGAACTCTTGCCAGTGGGCTTTATCTTCCGTTAAAAAACCAGGCTGTACTCCTAGACAGCGACGGCAGCATTTCTCCTTTTTGGTAGTCTCAGCTCTTGTCTCGACTCTTGCCCTGGCATCTTTGCTCCCCTTTTGCCTAGCTAGCCTCAAGAGCTTTGCCTACACTCCTACGCCGCCATGTCCGACCCCGAAGACACCTACGACAATACGCTCTCTGTTCCTATGTTGGAACTAGACGACCACCGCCGTTTATCCCCTGTTTCACACCGTCTGAACGAACGCTCTCGTCGAGGGACTTTTGATACTCTGTATGGCTCTCGCAATCTTGAGCTCGAGGCCCAGGTCGAGCATCCCGCTAATAATATACACGTTCGCGATTTCACCGAGGAAGCCGTCAGTGACAGTGAGGATGATGGTATTGCTGGCCGTCTATCCCCCTCTCGTCGCAGCCGTCGCATGACCGCTGGCTCATCTCAGACACATTCGCCCCCCAATTCTGTCAAGGCCTTTGCTCAGGCTCGGCGTCGGGAACGTGAAATGTCTTTTTCTGATCCTTCTCGCCCTCGCTATGATGATGACGATCGCCGAAGCCGAGGCAGCTCTGTTGAAACTCGCAGCTATCGTAGCCGGCCCCGTACTATCGACGATCGTGCTAGCATCGCTAGTGTGCAGACTGCAGAGGAAGATGTCTGCTTCCCTGTACAGAACAAGGACCAGTTAAACATCGACTTTGACTACTTGGAGGAATTCATCAACAACCAGCGTCAGGTGCAAGAGGCTGCCATGGACAATGAGGCTGCTGGCCTTTCGCGCCACAACACTTCACAGGCAGCTGCCGGTGTCTCTTTGCCGAATGACACTGGAATTCATCCCTTGGACTCCTGTGACGGCGACGTTAAGGCTGAGACTGAGGCCGACTCTCCTGATGTCGAAGATGGCAATGCTAGAACCGATAACCGAACTCCTGTACCTCCTCCTATCGATAACACCCGCATTAGCTTCTTCTCATCTAACTGGGAATCCACTATCCATGCCCCCGAGCTGTGTGATCTGCTCATTCCGGGTGAAGACATTCGCGGTCTATTTGCGATCCCTCCTGAGCAGTCAGATGGTGTATGGTGGCTTAATGTCAACAGTCCTAGCCCTGATGAAATTAACGCCATTTGCAAGGCGTTTGGCGTGCACCCTCTGACTCATGAAGATATCGCTACCCAGGAATCTCGCGAGAAGATTGAGCTGTTCCCCGCCTACTACTTCGTCTGCTTCCGCTCTTTCAACGCAGTGACAGACGAGGAAGGTATCCAGGAATATGAGCCGCTGCATATATATGCTATTGTCTTCCGTGAGGGCACTCTAAGCTTCAGTTTCTCCCCTAATCAACACGCTTCGCATGTTAGACGTCGCATTGCGCTGCTGAAGGACTTCGTCTCTCTCAGCAGTGACTGGATCTGCTATGCCCTTATTGATGATATTGTTGACAGCTTTGCCCCTGTTATTAAACAGCTTGAGCGTGTGGTTGACGGTATTGAAGATTCCGTCTTTATCATTCACGATGAGGATTCAAACGAGTTTCTCAAATCAGTTGTCACCACTAGGCGGAATGTGACGTCACTAATTCGCCTTCTTGGTGGTAAGGCTGATGTCCTTAGAGGCTTCACGAAGCGCTGCAATGAAAACTACAAGGTCACGCCTCGCATGGACATTGGATTGTACTTGGGTGACATCCAGGACCATGTGGTGACCATGGTTGGCAATCTAACACATTTCGAAAAGATGCTTTCTCGTGTGCATCATTCGTACCTTACCCAGCTTACTGTCAACAGCATCTCGCAGGGAACAGCCACGAATGAAGCCCTAAGCAAGATCACTTTCCTTGCATCTATCCTAGTGCCCCTCAATTTGGTTAGTGGTTTGTTTGGCATGAACGTACAGGTTCCTTGGAGGGACACAGCTAGCTATGGGCCTTTCTTTGGAATCATGGGCTTTATGGTCATCATTTCAATCATTATGGTGTATATTGCTAAACGTCTGCGGTACATTTAGACTCGGGAAAAACACAAGTGTTTGCTTTTTTGTTTACAGTTATAGTTCCATCATTTCATTTATTTTTGTTGCTGTGTGCTCTATGACCAGAGCTTGGGGACCATGCGGCTTTCTGTTGGCCCTTTTGCTCTTTGGTATTTTTTTTTGCCTGTTTCTTTGCTTTGCATGCAGAATTTCCCTTGGTAGATATTTTCAGGAAAATGTGTTAGATGAATAGAAGATTGAATCATGGAATTAAAAATTTTTTGAAGTATACATCTTATCCCACAGTCGTCTTGATGAAGCAAATGTCCAGTGTGTAAACTCCTGCGAATGATGCTGACTCAGCAAAACTGCATTAGACTACCTCGCGAAATTTTTGAAGCATGTATTCTCACCACCCGCTTTTATCACCAGCTTAGCACCCGAGCCATTCTTCTTTCAACACATCACACTTTCTTTTTCCTCTTCCTTCCTTTCTTTTACGTGGAAGCTTCTCTGTCACAATGGCTGCTAAAATCGATAATGCCGACCTGTCGAAGCTGAACGACAAGGACAAGGAGGAGCTCCGTCATTTCCTTGAGGGTGAGAGCCAGCGCTCGCACATTCAGACTAGTAAGTATGCACTTGCTTCTTATGTAGCAGTGCTTGCACCTCTTTCACCGCTTTGCATAGATAGCTACAATGCCAAGAAAGACGATCTACAACAACATCAAGTCTTGACAGGCCGCTAACACACTGTATAGCCACTCATACCCTGACCGAGATGTGCTGGAAGAAGTGTATCAGCGGCCCCATCAAGAGCCAGAGTCTTGACCGCGCTGAGGAGACGTGCATGACCAACTGTGTCCAGCGCTTCCTTGACATCAACTTCCTTACGATGAAGCATCTGGAGAGCATGCGCAAGTAAAACACATCCAGCTTCTACAGTTTGTTTAGTCAGCCGCAGCATTTCGTTTCTATCGCAGAAAAGCCGGTGTTAGGCTCTCCTTTTGCACAACCATAGGCATATGGACGACAAGGCTGAACCAGCGCAGCTACTAATGCTTCGCTTCAGTGTACGACTTGGGACTTGACATAAAAAACGAAAATCTCTTTAAAGATAGACCAGCAGAGATATCAGGAGCCCAAAAGCCAGAGACAGCAGTTTTCAAGCCGTGTAATTATTTTTGTACCAACAATATACTACTCCATTACTTCTAGACATAATAGCAACATCAAGGATACGAAATGGCAAGAGGCTACACCCTACAATGGCTTTAGGAAGGAGGGGGGGGGGGGTTTCTAATTTGTAGGTCAATCACAGAATACGAAACATGAAAATGACCAAATGAAATAAGAAAAGCCCAAACTCCCATTGCCCTGTTACTCATACAAAAAAAGAGTATGAGCGTTCTATGAATAAAACAAGTTGCTTCAGAACGCCTTATATTTTTGATTCCGTAGTCATGACCCGTATGAAAAGAAGTCCCAGTTCCAAGAACAAAAGATTTATCTGTTTTTTTTGTATTGCCATGTTTTCCACATTCACCCCTAGTTTTAACTAGCCATCGCTTTAAACGAGGGCCAGCTTAGTGGCGGCAATGTCAAGAGCATCGACATCGGGAGTCAGGCGGGCGTAGGCCTTCTTGGAGCCATCGGGGCTATTAGGTGCAAGTTAGAACGAGTCCTTGGAGCACCATCGTAGGCAGAGATATTTAAAACTTACCGAATCAGGGTGTTGATCTTGACGGTGTCGATGTCGTACAGCTTCTTCAGGGCCTGCTTGATCTGGGCCTTGTTGGCCTTGATGTCGACGATGAAGACCAGAGTGTTGTTCTCCTCAATCTTCTTCATGGCAGACTCAGTGTTCAGGGGGTGAACAACAATCTTGTGCTCATCCAGACGGACATCGTGAGGGATCGACTTGCGAGGGTACTTGGGGGCACGAGACACCTCCAGGGTCTTGGGGCGGTGGAAGATGGTGCTGTGGCGGACCTTCTTGACCTTGTGCGAGTTAACCTGTAGGGCAGTCAGTATCCGCAGTTGCTGGCAAAGGTAGTGTTAGACAATTCTAGTGACTTACACCCTTAAGGGCGGCCTTGGCGGCGGCCTTGGCCTGCTTGGTGCCCTTGGCAGCTGTATTCAGAAAAAAAAGCATCAGCAATCGCCCTTTTTATCGACAAAGAACTCGCAAAGTCTGCTGCTGCATGATGCTTTGGGAGGCTGCGTCTAGCAAGCGATGAGTGCTAACCACTCATCATCACTGCTCTCCTTGAAGCCATGTCCACCCAGACATATAGTGATCATTTCAGATTCGGCATATATCAGTCGGTTTAGCTTCGTAGAGTTCGACGGGGAGTGTTATTGCAATTTGTGTAGATGTCGAGAGGTCGACAGCACTTGTCGTGGTATCACGTACCCTTCTTGGAATCCTTGGGGGCCATTATGTCGATGTCGTTTGTCGTCGTTGGCAAAACTGGTTGGTTAGGAAAGGGTCGGTAGCAAAAGTTTCAAAAAGTTTTCCATCAAAGTAATATTGATATTACGCCACACAAATTCCGGCAGTTTTCGCACAAGTTTAGTGGGTATTCAAGTGGGGCATTTATTTAGGGCTCCATCATTTGATAGCAGTGGCGTCTAGTCACGTGTAGATATTTGAGGCTAAAGATATGATATGATATCAAGAGTTAATCTTATCGATAACAAAGGCCCAGTAAAAAGTTACCCATCATCATGTCACAACAACGATCCGTGAAGTTGCTTGTACGAGTAATAAAGCTGTAGATTCGCCATATCAACTTGGCTATTAGGTCCTTCGTCATATAAGCTTCAGTTTTCTCATCATTCCACATATGCCATGGCCAAATCCAAAAAGGTTCGGCTCAGCGCTGGCCGGCCGCCAGTCCTCAAACCGCTCACTGCCTCCATTACACGAAAGGCATCAAGAACAGTCATCAACAGACATCACCAACTTGAGAAAGCGCGTGCTCTAGCCACGAAACAGGGTGATAAAGCTAAAGCAGCTGACATTGCAGCTGAAATTGAAGCTCTAGGTGGCTTGGACCAATACCAAAAAGCCAGCTTACAGGGCCAGAGAAAAGACCGGGGCGGTGATTCATCGGTGGTTCTTCTAGAATGGCTTGGCTTGAATAAGAAAGCAACCAAACTACAAGAAACCTCACAGCTTCGTATGCTTGAGGTTGGGGCATTGAGCACCAAAAATTCATGCTCATTAAGCGGGTGTTTTGATATGGTGTGTATTGACTTGAACAGCCAAGAGCCGGGAATCAAGCAGCAAGATTTCATGGAACGGCCACTCCCAAGTTCAAACGCCGACCGCTTCGATGTACTCTCGCTTAGTCTCGTCGTCAATTTTGTTCCTGATGCTGCAGTTCGAGGTGACATGCTAAGACGAGTACTTTCGTTTCTACGTCAGCCATCTATCGACTATGAAGCATCACTCAAAGGCATGTTGCCAGCTCTTTTTCTTGTTCTACCTCGCAGTTGTGTTGATAACTCACGATATTTTACCAGCGAGCGCTTAGCCGAGATCATGACATCCCTCGGGTTCTCTATGCTTCGCGAGAAGAAAACAAACAAGCTTATCTATCAGCTCTGGCAGCGAACTTCTCTCGCTTCTTGCCCCAACGCTGTCTTTTTGAAGCAAGAGCTGAATCCCGGGGTAACCCGAAACAACTTTTCTATTGTTCTCAACAAGCCTACTGTCCTAAACAAGCCCCAGAACACATGACTGCCTGGTTCTGTACTCTATCTGTTTTGTATGCTTGTTTTGTCGCCCTCCACCTGTTCGCATATCCTGCTTTCTTTTTCTTTAGTATACCCTTATGGTGGCGTTAGGCTAGTCGTCCTAAGCAACACCCCCCTCTTTTTTCCACATATCATCAATACAGAGGTTCACTTACTATTCATTGTTTCAGTCCAGCGCTTCAACTAAATGGCCGCCGGGCCCCCTTCAAGGGCGCCTCATTAATCCCAAGTCGCCAGTGCAACACTCTGTTTTAGTGTTGGAGATTACATCAAGTCAACCGCCACACAGACTTTCAAACTCTCAGTAGGGTAGCACAAGCCTATGGGTACCTCACGCTCACTTAAGGTCAAGTGCTATTGCATGAAAGGGCCTCTACTATCTGGCTCTCTAAAATAGCTCTTCAGATTAGAAGCACTTTAAGCTTTCATATAAGCTGAGCCCAAGAATCACTAGTGGCAAGCCTAACGTATCACTCCGGGATGGGCCCTCTCCCGTGTACAATACACGGCACATGGAAAGCTACAGGTACTTCATGCAGTGCGTTGGTAAGCCAGCGTTATATGGCTAGCTGCACTACACAGCATGGGGTAGGTTGGAGATTCTTGCAGTTACTCTCTCTCTCTCTCTCTCTCTCTTATCAGTAATATGTATAAAAGCAAAATGCACGTTTGCGTAGGTCTATATTGCGCGTTTACTTAATCTGCAGCGACGTGGCATATAGAAGTTTTTCTTCCAATCAGATCAAAGCTTGAGATCTAATTTACATGGCAATATTGGTAGGGAATCAGTAGCTAAATTCCGTTAGTAACTATAACCGCCAATAGCCAAAGTCGCTTGAGAGCATGAGCATTTATTTATCTATCTTAGCTCCCAGCTTTTTCCAGCCAGCATCCGTGGGTAGAAAGATGCAAGTTCACCGTGCCATCCATATTGGCAATCAGTCCTGAGAACGCCTAGACATCCCCTAGGCCTAACTCCGACTCCGGACCATGTGAGGAAGATAGCTATGCACAACTGCACAAGTATATCATCAAGAAGCGGGCGTCTCCCTGTAGCCTAGGCCCCCACCTAAGGAAGCAAGCCTTGTGTTAATCACAAGAAACCCGTAGTTATACACGAGTGCATGTGTACGTGCATGCACACACGTACATACACACGTACACATGGTTTTAGGTTGCATCATTCTTTGGGGTTTCACTGCACTTTCCATCAGGCTCCAACTTTCATGGTAAAGAAAAATGAAATGGAGGATTTTAACAGGCCATGTGATATCCAACCAAGCCCCATACTTTCATTATACATTTGGTACAGAGTAATGTTGTACTAGCATGGGAAAGAAATGTAAGCCACATCATGCTATGTCGATGGCAGAAATATGGTTGACAGCTGATAGTAAGTATCTCACCACGTTTGCATGCAAGTAAATGGAAAAATGTACCCGGGATTGCCTTGTAGGTGGCATGTTTTTCTTCCAAAGTCAACCAAGTTCCAAGCTAAGCCGTCTATAGACAAAGACACAACACAACATCAGGATAAGCTTACATGCTTGATGAAAAAGAGCTGGGGGGGAAAAAATAGAAATTGGAAACCCAAGTTTATGTGCCACGGACATGTATGAAGGCGATGCCTCAAACGGGCGCCCCTAAGCGCTCTCTATCCTCAAGCCGCAGTAGGGTTAATACTGGAAAAGTCAACAATTGCCTCAGCTGACAGAGCATTTTCCACAGGCAAAGGCAAGTTTCCCGGGCGTATAACAGGTAAGCTTTGCATGCCAGCAGCACGCGCAGCCTCAACCTCCTTCAGATTATCACTGAGGAATAGCCACTCAGCAGGAGCAGCCTCGGATGAGTATTTTCCCGCAATATTTTCGTAGCTTGATTGCTCATTTTTCAGCCCAGCATTGACTGTGTCAAACCAGTCGCTGATTTTGTCCGTTAAATCGGCCGGGGTCGCATTTGTATGGCCAAAGAACAGCTTCTGCGCTGGGACAGAGCCCGAGGAGTAAATCATGACACGGAGGCCGCTCGCTTTCCAGCGCGCAATGGCATCGGCAACATCGGGGAACAGCGGGGCTGCAAACTCTCCTTTCTGGTAGCCCTCCTTCCAGAGGTGGCCCTGGAGACTCTTGAGATAGCTGACCTTGACATCACGGGCAATCAAGTCAGCGGCATGGGCCGAGAAGGCTTCTTTTGACTGCTGGTACTCGGGAGGGAAAGCAATTTTGTACGGGTGAAACGCTTCAGTGTCCCAAAGTGAGTCCAGGTCTTTGGTAAGAGCGTTCAGGGCGTAGGGGAACTGCCACACATGTTAGACGACGATTAGGCTTTAATCTACCAGGGAGATGGGCCTTGGTTGGGTTGAGTGCACAACAAGCGGTGAGCTTTGCATGATCGGCTAGCGATTATGTGTAACTCGTTGCAAACATAGCTCCTCCAGTCCCGCCAGATATCATGCTGATGAAAGGCAAGACCCAAGCCCAGCGATTAATACTCACCAAAACATCTTTGACGAATGAAATTGGACACACGGTTCCCTCTGGCTGACGTTAGACGGAGTCATTCACTTCTAGGTGTGCGTTGCTGGATACAGTCTCGCATGTCGCCATTACCCACGCGTGTTGTTGGTTGGTAAGAAGACAGCGCCAGCGAGTTGTAACTGTGGCTGAGGTTGAGGCTGTGACTGTGATGTGATGGCAATGGCTCTAGGTAGAAGGAATAAGGGCTGGTCATACCAATGTCCAAAAGAACAACCTTGACAGGCGAAACGGCAGCAGCGGGCATTTTGAAAAGCTTCCACGGCGTGAAGTTCCGGCTTTAAGAGAATCCACAAGCCAGAGCGAGTTTTAGCGCTCAGCTTTCGGAGTCAAAAAGCCTCCAGCATGCAAAAAGTAAAGAAAGAAGATTGCCTTGCCTTGCCTTATGCGGGGCTCAGCTGGTGCATTAGGGTTACACGTTTTATCAATCTAACCTTTTGTCCCTGTGCTATCCAGCATACCCGCTCCATTCCGTCCGTCAAACAAAGCCATACGACAAATGAGTACAGCAGCCGCCTTGAAGACTTGATCGGACGAAAGCAGTGGAAGGGCGAGACTCAACGCAACCTTTTAAGCCAAGTACTGTGTAAAACATTGCAGTGAAATGCAAAAAAGGCGGTGAGACAGTTTAGCAGTTATTCCTGTGTGTCTCACATGCTTTGGCCTGAAATTGGGCTATTGGGGTTTGCAGACGATACTTGCTACAAAGGAGCCCTGATATCCAATGCCTTGTGCTAAGCGTATACAGTATCACCCGCCGCCCGTCCACGTACACACGGTTTCGCAGTATTATGGGGGGCCCAATCAAAATCAGCGAAGCCTAGACGTCTTACAAGAGTAAGACTAGAGGACATGTACCAAACATCATTGGGCGGTTACTTCCAATGCTATGCTATAATACAATTGCTAGTACGCAGAATACAAGCGAATGTTGCGGAAGTAAAGCTGCTTGTAAGCCCTATTCCATTGTGTCTGTAAGCAACTATAGTGGACGGGAACCCGGAGGGCCGCCACCGCCCGGTTTTATCAGCGATTTCCATCCGTTCCATACCCATAAAAATGCGGCAGTGCGTGCCAGGAGAATCAGGAGAATTAGATGCCTTATTAATTAGTGCATAACATAATGTAAAATTGCCAGACCAAGACAGTGAACGCAGATCGATCAACCTCACTATTTCCAAAAGCTATATCGGCTCCGACGTGATTGCTAACTGAAACGAACTCACTTATGCTTCCCAGCGTCGATTACGCCAGCTTCCCAGCAGCAAGCGAGCGAGTATGCTTACAGGTAGATTCCAGTACGATCAAGTACTCAAGTATATGGTACATTGTACCCTTGAATGACAATTGAGCTGATGATCTGTTGGAGAAGGGCTTTTAGGAAGCTTGGAGACCAAGACTAGGAGCTGTGTTAGGCTTTAATCATTGGATTCTCTCCCTGAGACCGAGACCATCACCTAACTGGTTTGACAAAAGCACCTTTCCTTGTCCTGGCTACTTGTTTTGGCCAAAGATAAATCCATGCCTGTTAGATCAATGCACAGGAAGAGTTGCAATGATGGGACACCAGTCGCAGCGAAACAAGACGTACAATGCAAAGAGAAAGAGGCGGTGAAAGGGAAATGAAAAAAGAAAATTTTCTAGCATAAAGCACGCAAGGAAAAAAAAAAGAAGGGCAAACTAGCAGCCTAGGCGCGAACTAATAGCCATGCCATATCAATATGATAAGAAAACACAGAACAGGAGAGCAGAGAGGGAAGACGTGCAAGGTATAGCCAAAGGTACTTGCTTAGCTGCCCCTACTCCTACAGAACACGGTAGTTATGGCTGGCTGCGACTGGCTTCGCAATGTCTTAAGAGCCCCTTTTACTATGCATAGGTGTCAGAATCAAAAGGCAATGGTTGGCGTTAGAGTGGTGATTCGGGCTCCGTTCAAGGCCGATAAAATTCGAGACAATGTATGAGCTTACGAAGCCGGAAAGGGCAGCCGTCCACGACGATATCACGCCGTGATATCCTGGCAGCCGGGACTTTCCCCCATCCACTCCTCACCGTTTGTATTTCTCTATGTCCAGTAACAAGGAAAGAGTTCCATTGACCGACGGTCTAGGCCCCAGACGATGGCGCGTGCTGAAAGTAGCCAGCAATCGATGTGTGATAGGGCTTCCTTCGCCTCCTCTCGCTAAGCTTATCTGGGCTGTGCTGTGGTGTGCTGTGGTGTGCTGTGCTGTGCACTGCACCATGATACATACATACATACAAGTATACAAAGGTACAAAGGTACAAAGATACAAAGATACAAAGATACAAAGCCGCGTTAACAGATTGGGTAAGAGCACATGTTCACAAAGTCTTTAATCCCACATCTGATCAGCCTAGCAAGCAAAAAGAACCCATTACCACTGCGATAAAGCGGCTAGCGCTTGAAAAGGAACCACAAGACAGCTCAATTTTCAGCTCCAGATAACAGCTTCCTCTGCAAACTTGGGCCCTTGCTAGCTCCAACTAGGCGACCATGTGGCCAGGGAGGAGACGAGCGAAAAGGCTCAGTGGGCTGGTGAGTTCTTGTCATGTCCGACCGGAAGCCGGCCTCAAGCCGGCCTCATACAAGAGCAAAGGATAGCTAGACCGCTGCACAGACTGTTGACTTGCAGGAAAGTGCGGCCGACCACAGCACAGGGTGGATAAGGGAAGACAGCCTGACCTTGCCTCAGAAAGCGGAGGCAGCGGCTACCAAAGACGTCCGGCCTATATCTAGGGGAGCTAGTGGTCAACAAAGCAAATGGACCTCTGCCTCTAGCCCTTTTGCCTCCATCTGGGCCTTTTTGGCAAACGCCAGGCCGCTCACTACTACCAATCACTTGCCTGCAGAAAGGCGCCAAGTACAACGCGTTCTGCAGTTTTAGCATCTACGTGTACACACAGTGCCACATCCCATGTGTGCATGGGCCTGACGACCTGCACGTCGCTGTACTGTATACATCACATGACGCCCGCGCAGCATAGCCGTTGTTTACTTTCATTCCTACCAAAAAGCCCACAAGTCTTCGAGGGTCGTGACTATGACTTCATTTACAAAAAACTGACATCATATCCTCGCCAGAATCCCATTACGGGCACTGAGAAGAAAAGGAATAGAAAGGCAGAGTGAATTTCGTTTTCCCCCTTGTTTCCCCCAAAACGCGGGTTTCTCTCGGCCGGTAAACACTTCCCCTGGATCGTGACTCCAGTAAAGAGATCAAGGGTCAGTTATCGCTGTCGTTTTTGTAGGTCTTCATCCAAAGAAAGATGTCACGCACACAGTATGGGCTTCGACAACGCCTATTACAGGTCTATTACGTAGTTGCGACCAGAGGACCAAGCAAGGGTCCCAGTTAGCAAACATTCTTGATTTCGGTAGATTAGAACACGGGGAAGGATTTGCAGGCTATTGCGTCAAGGAGGCGGATGGGGACAGGACACAGACAGAAGCACATAGAAAGATGCCAGCAGTTCAGCAAAAGGTGGCTTTTAAACTCTGGTTCAATGTGACTCTTTGATTTCCACGTTACCTTCATATCTAGCCATTTCTAGTAAAGATGAGTCGGCATGTTGTAAGGGGCCGCGTAAGAAATGAGAGATAGGGTTTCAGATGCAAAGGGAAAAAAAAACAGCAGAAACTAAGTGTGTCCTGTGCCTGGCGGTATGTGGTAGCACTTGTCCTGGTGGTGGTAAGTGTTTGGAGACTCCCTAGAGCAAGTTACTCCTCAGTCACTTGTCAAACGTCTACCTCAATGCTATACCGGGGAACGCAAGCCTTGTCTCAGAAGAATGGGAGGAATATCTTGCGCAAGAAAGGAAGTACAGTTCTCAGTCTAGTTCGTGTTTTGGTTGATGACTCTCACCTCTTAGCAACAGCAAATTTCGATATTGAGTGTTTTTTCTTTTTTTTCTTTTTTTGACATCTCTTGCTGCTTGGCTATTTCTGTTCTGCAATTGAAGGACACCAGAGGAAGCCTAGCTCTCCAAATTTATGCAACACTGAGCATGGAACGGCGCTGGATGGAAGGTCTAGACGGCATTTGCAATCAGCAAGAAACAAGTGCGGTATCGCTTCTTTGCGGGTGCTTTGACGACTTGCGCCCCCCTCTCTTGATAAGGATGTGAAAGCAAAATCAAGGATCAAATCTATTTTACCCGCAGATCCGATAGTAACCAATGATCAGGAGTAGACAAAACCACGGCCAATGGAAAGCCACATCTTGTCTGTGCGATAAGGCACAAGCCTTTACTGGTCTCTCTTTCTTGTGTGCAACTTTACTTTTGGACAGCTATGAGAAATCGCGGCAGGGAAAAAAATCGAGCATCTGTTTGCTAAGGGTCCGTGGATTAACGCGATAGATAAAAAAAGGAAAGCTGCTCAAAGGCTGCCGATAGTTGAAGAAAAGCAGACAGAATGGACCAAGAGCCTCGTAGGGAACAGACAAAAGGAAGCCTCAATGCGAAGCTGCAGCGCAGATGCTCGAAGCATATCGGACAGCCGGCAACAGCTGGCGCATTCTGGGAACGTAGCCAAATTGCGGTCTGTACACCAGACGAACCACCCCCTTTTCTACCTTGTTAATCTCTTCTCACCCGACAACAAAGTATAGCGCAAACAATACTCGCATATTCCACAGCCTTCGAGCTGCTTCTACTGATCCATGCTTTTCCTTTATTTCGTAGTTTTGTTGCCTAAACATATCCTTCCACTTAATGGTGCATGTATGACTCCCCTGTCCCATGTTTTAAACAGCCTGAGCTTTAGCCCTATTTACAGCCTTCTTTTTATTAACCTGAAGAGCAGGAACAAGGCCCATGGCAAAACCTTCGAATCCGCATCATACCCCACTTCAATAATACATTTTACACAAGTACCTCTACCCTACAGGAGAGCTTGTCTAGTGACTTGCTCAATACGTACCGGTCCACTTCCTCTCATCGACACGGCATGTGTCAAGCCTGAGCAGTTGACTCAACTCACAGCAGCCCCAGTGGCTATTGTGTATGCAACTAGCGATATCTATATCCAAATGAGGCCTAATTCTTCAAACTCGGACATTTTCAATCGCAGCAAGAAGGCAACCCGAAGAGGCGCTCGTGATGAGGACTACGACTACCTTCATCGAGTTGAGCTATAGCCTTTCCTCTCTTTATCCAGACACTTTGAGCACACCATGCTGAAACCCCACGGCATATCTGGTACAAAATGGAGTCATTGCCGTGCGAAGCTTAAAGTTTAGTCGATAGTGCCCATCTAGCAACAATTGGGTGCCATACAATCAATCTAGTTTCCAGTGCTGCAGGCGCTGCAACAGCGCTGCTGTTTGTTTCTTACGTTCTTCAGGGGCTCCAATGCACTGTAACGACACCATCTACCGCCTTGCTGCTTCAGGCATCCGACCTTTGTTTCACCTTCACAAGCTACGTTCATGGCTGACTCACTCATAATAATCACGCCAGCCAGTAATGTGGTTGCCACATCTTCAGCCCAACAACCAATAAAGAGAGTGGCCAAAGAGCTTGTCCTTGTCACAGCATTAGGATGACTCTTTTGTCACGTAATTATAGCGCGTTCTAGTCCCGCATGATTTATGTGCTTATCATGCCGTGTCTTCTTCCTTTCTTCTTTGCTTCTTTTCTAGCCACGTATAATCGCAAACTTGCATGTGATAGTAATGCATCGCATTGTTCATTATTATTATTATTATGTTATGTGCTCCACCTTGTCGTAATGGCAACGGACAAGCTTCGTCGGGCCAACAAAAGGGAAAAAGAAAACATGGCAGAAATAAAGCAAGAAGAGGCATTGTTTGTTATTATTTCCATGAGCTTTTTGGCTCTGCCTACCTTGCCCAGCGCTTCCGAGCAAGGGGTAGCTTCTGGCTTGTGTGGTTCGTGTATGTGTGGGTGGGTGTGGCCTCGTTGGCATGACGTTTCGGTGGGCGGGCTGCGGTAGGGTAAAGCGAGCTATTTGTTTAGTTCTGCAAGTGAGCAAGATCTGCTCTCTCTACTCTCTGGAGGGTATAGAACTGCAGCAACAACTAGCAGCTGTAGGTATATTGAAGTACAACAAGCTTTCTCTAGATCACCGGCTCTGGGGTCAGATGGCAAAGATGTAGATACCATGACTACAACACAAAGAACTTATCTATGGCTTGTTCCACTAGTGCCCTGTTCTCGCGACCGAACTATAGCATGAAATTCAACTGGTAATCTTCTCTTTATGTGGAGGCGGGGATTATGCTATACAATGGGCCAAGTCGATTAGTTGAAGAAAGCTTTGATGATTTGCTTTTGTCGTCTTTGGGTACTGTCAATAGCTTATATTGGGTAGGCTATCATTTTAAGGGTTACAACAGCCCAACTTGGCAAACCCAACCCTAATAAACAAGCAGCTATATGGCAGCAGGCTAGACGAGAGTATGCATGGGAATTTGAGCAGACCCAGGCCGGCAGAAGATAGGGGTAGACGGTTTGCTTGCTTTCTGGGGCTGCACTGACCAGGAATGGTCTTTTGTTCTCTCTCTCTCACACTCTCTCTCTACTTGCTCCTTTGTCATCGGCTTCTTTTTTATCATTCTTGGTGCCGATTAAGTGTGCTTGTCTCCACTCAGATAAGAGTTGTACCTGCATTATTGCTTGCACGCATTTATACATTATATTCTTCAGCCACGGAGCTTATACTACCTTTTAGTGGGACCATGTTCATGTTCATGCTGGGCCAAGAGGCAGGTTACGGCTCAAGTAAACAAGCCGCGAGAAGAGAGACAATAAAGAGACGTGGCACGCATTTGTTATGTATGTACTTACTGTATATGTATATGTATAGCGAAGGCAAAGAAAGGCAAAGGCAAAAAAACAGACAGGGGACGGGGACACACAGCATAAAAGACACGGTTGGGAAAACCTCCAGGGCTGTATGGCTGACGACAGGGACACCCGTCGCCCGTTGGTTGCTGCTTGCGATGTTTATTTGATTAGTCTTGTTGATTTACTGGCTTCGACTCCGGCTTTGACTTTGGCCTCTTTATTCCGCGTGCTGTAGTTCAGCCATCTTGGAGAAGAAGATTTGATGTTCTTCTTTGTCTGGGAGTGGGACTTGGCGGATAAACAATACGCAGGTACAAAGGCAGCCACAGAAAAATATGGGCCGTCTCGAGTACCATCTTATCTTGGAGAGAACGTCTGGCCCAGTCGAGTTTTCTCTCTTCCTCGAGGATTTTGGGAGATTCCTTTTTGCTCATGAGGCCCCCGATAATGTTCACATGCATAAAGGCGTGCATTAGCGGCGTAGGCACGCCTACTGGCTTGTGGCATCTAGTAAGCCCTAGCATAGTTGTCAACTGTTGTCGCAATCGCAGAGTCGCAGTCAAGCCTGGAAGTGCTTCCGGGTTTACTCTTTGGGAACAGAGGAGGAACATGAACTTGACTTTCCCACAACACGCTCTTTCTAAGAATAATCGGGAGTCAGTGGTGCCACCACTAGCACACACAGAATTCCTTTGAAGGTCACCTTTTTCTTTTATTGCTTTTATTGCTTTTATTTTTATTTATTTATTTATTTATTTTTCGCCGCAACCAAAAACAACCATCGAGGCCAAGTTCCTTCCTCTCAGACCAAAAAAGTACCGTTTTCGTTTAGCTGGAGCAGCGCAAAATCGAGAATAGTGCTACAGTGTAGCGCAGAGTCTATAACGAAGGCCATCGACACCAGTGCCGGTGTGCGCAGAGTCGGTACTTTGATTTCCCATTGCAAAATGCCATTTCCAGTCACTTGTCCATGCAGAAGCACAAACACAAACAAGTGAGAAGCAAAAGGCACCTGGGGCTGTCAGGGCCGTCCAAGGTGCGCTATAGTGGGTAGTCTACACAGACCATTTCTTTCTTTAGCGAACTATAAAAGGCCATAGCAGGCATAAGCTGGGGAAATTTAGTGCTGGTTGAGTGAGCCAGCCCCCTGTTTCAGCAGCCAAGCACTGCTACTCCAGGCGAGGAACAAAGAGGAAAGGCTCTTCCTTTTTGTTGGGGCGTTGGGCTTGGAGAACACTTGCGAACTTGGCTAGTAACGGTGTTAGTATTTCTTTATCTTTGGCCTTTCATGCATCTTGTTGTCTTTTTATTTCCCAGTTGCTGTGTCGCTCGCTAGCTTGGCGCAAAACAACGGAAACATAGACAGCTGCTGCTAATAAAAGCATGGAATTGAGCAGAGAACACCGCAGTCGTCTCCAGGTACCATAACCTCCCATACGGCAGGGATCCACGTCTGATTTTTCTGCTACGAAGAACCAAGAAACAGCGAGATAATTCGGGACAATGCGTAGGAAAAGGGAAGAACAAGGAAGCGAGGGGCGTGAGATCAAAGAGAAGGGGAGCAAGAACAGTCATGAAGAGCTAAAAGCGCCTAGCTCCTCAACATAGCGATACAGCATCAACTACGTGTATTTCGTGATTCTGCGTCGCACACACCCTTTTGAACAAAAAAACACTCCCCTTATGGCAGCGTCTGCTCGACCTCTTCGACCTCCATGGGCTCCGCGCTTTTCTAGGCCCCAAGACTACAGCAGAGTTTGGTCAGAATGGGTCAGGAGGTCAGAATGACAGTGGGTAGCCAGGGTTGTGTGCGCTATCCTAGGAAGAGTCAGGGCACCGCCCACTTGCTAGACCTGCTCCCTCTCCTCCCCTTTCCCCAACCCACTCGTACACGTACACAGACAGTCGCCCAGTGGCTTGATTCTAATGCAGGCCTAAGTGATGACTCTTAGGCGGGGGGCTTAGGCTGGCCGGCCGGCTTGCTTGCTCTGCAGCACAGCACCTGGAGAGCGGACAGGGTTGTGCAATGTAATGCTATGACTGGACTTTGGAAGGAGGGTGCGTGAGTGCGTGAGTGCGTGAGTGCGTGAGTGCGTGAGTGCGTGGGTACCTTGGTACCTCCCTCCCCGGTTCCTCCTCTGCCCTTTATTCCTCTATTATTCCAGTTTTATTCCGTCCCTTACTATGCGTCGTTTCTCGTTCTTGATGCTTCTCCAACCTTCCTTTTCCCTTCTCCCTTTCTCTTCTCTTTTTCCTTCTTCCTTTCTCTTCCTTCTCTTTCTTCCTCTCTCACACTCACTCACTCTCTTTCGATTTCTCTTCTCTTTTCCTCTTTTGTTTCCTTTCGCTTTTCGTTCAATAAAGGTCCCCGTTTCCTTTTTCTCTTCTGCTTCTGCTGTCCCGTCCCGTCCTACTTTTACTTCCTCTCTCGCACTCTCTTTTCTTTCCTTGCATCTTTGCTTCCTCTCTCCCCTTGCGCTATTTGCTGCTCCTCCTGCTTGGCTGCTCGCTCTGTTTAGTTGCTCGTCGTCCTTGTTCTCCACTCCGTACTTCATCACTCTGACCATCTCGTCACATTTCCTATCCATCTGCTGCTGAGGAATTTCCGAGAACCTGCACGACTAAACAAGCTACCTTCTGTCCAGACATCGCTCCACTGTCAATTGCCTCAAGCTACTGCGCAATACAGCCATCCCTCCCCCTATCCACCCGCTCACACGGTTCGATATCCGATCATCTGCTTTTCTTTTGCCCTGATCGTACTTCAAGCCAGCTCTACGGACGCCGAAGAGAAAAAGGATCCAAGGTTTCCCGATCTTGAATTGTATTTTCCGCCTCTCACATCTACTCTCCTCCCACTAGCCCTCGCTGGTGCTGTGTTAGACAACCGTCGTCGCACTCTATAATATCGACCTCACCGTGGCCTGAACCACGCGCAAGTCCCTGTTTTCTGATACTTGGAGTGCTTCGATTTATCGCTGCCTTTCGCACCGCTGCATACCTTATTCTACTGCCAGCTACTCCCATAAACCTCTTGACGCGCCAACTTGCAAGAAGGTTTCAACTACCACAAACACTACTCATTCTTTCTCTGCTTTGATTCGCCTTTCTTTTTTGTCCTTCCACGCGCTGGTTCGTCGAGCGCACTCCCACAACTGCCATCCGCCTCATGTCTTTATAGCATCCAGGTGTTTCCTGACTCGTAGGACTCTCGTCCCCCCGCTTGGATCGGCATCGCTGCTCGTCGACACATCTCGTCGATTCTTCTGCAAATATCTTTTCCTTTGTTTTTCTTTTATGACCTTCCCCCATTCAATGAGCCTCTGAAATCGAAACGAACGACCCGGAGTTGTACACACTTGTTCTTTTACCTACCGTTTTGCTATATCAACAACTCGCCATCTATCATATTTACTCATCGCTTTGCTACTTTCTCACTTGCCGCTGCCTTTTTCTTTTTCTTTTTTTTGCTCCGCTCCCATCCATATCTCTATTTTTTTTTCTCCTTCTGCCTAGCGACTTTTGATATCACCAACGATTGTTTCTGAACATATTGTGTGCCTCCTACTTGCTTCACAAAAACTATTCTCTTCATTCTTTCCTCTTGGTCCGCTTGCCGCTCTTGTTTCTGTTCCACTGAAACCTTAGAAGCCTCTCGGAGTCTGGCAACTTGCTTCTACTGCTTCGGCGTGTACCTCTTTTGTCAACATCATTTGTCTTTCGTACGATTATCACAGCATTCCTGTCTTCAGTTTGCCAATTTCGCCTTTCTGCTTTCTGCTCTCAGATTTGCCTTCTTTTTTTCTTCCAAATAACCAATACCAACAGTCCCAGCCTTGTTATCATCTTTTTTTTTCATTTGTTTTCATCTTTTCTTTTATATTTCCTTAATTTCTTTCCGTCATATACTTCAAAACACCTCCACTCATATCATCCCCACTTATAACCACAATGTCTTCCTGCCTCAGAACGTCTTTCGAAAACGGTGCCGTCCTCAACGGACGCTACCGAACAGAGCAGCCTCTTAACCACGGATCCTTTGGTATGGTCTTCATGGCGACTGATCTCGTAACAAACGAGAAGGTTGCCATAAAATGCATGACCAAGCAGTCTGCGGCTTCGGAACACGACGTCGACTCTCAACAGGAGCAGGTCTTCCTGGTTGACGACAAGTCCGAGGAGCTCGAGATTCACGAACGTCTAGGCAGACATCCTGGTATTGTGAGTCTTTTGGACTCGTTCGAGACATCCTCCCACCTCTACCTGGTGCTAGAGTTCTGTGAACGCGGCGATCTTTATGAAGCCATTCGCAGTGACTGCGGCCCTGGTGAGACGGAGCACGTCCGCAAGTTCATGCTCCAAGTTGTAGACGCTGTCGAGTACATGCACAGCATGGGCGTTTACCACCGTGACATCAAGCCTGAAAACATCTTCATCACCAAGACTGGTGCCATGAAACTCGGTGATTTCGGCTTGGCTACTACGCTGGAGCTTTGCGACGAGCTGGCTGTTGGTAGTGATCGCTACATGGCTCCTGAGCAGTATGATCATGCCGGGCTAGGATACTCTCCTGCACAGTCGGATATCTGGTCGATCGGAGTTTGCTTGCTTAACATTCTCTTCTCCCGTAATCCCTTTACCCGCCCCACCATGGATGACCCCCTCTTCCGTGACTTTGCTGCTGACAAGCAATCTCTGTTTGATGTATTCCCCGACATGTCGTCAGACACGTTCGAGGTCATCTGCCAGTGTATGAGCATTGATCCCAGTAAGCGCTCCCTCGCCGGCGTCCGTGATGCACTGTGGCGTGTTAATAGCTTCACGAACTTTGATGAAGTGCTCGATGAGTTCATGTTTGCTGAGCGCCCTGCCGTGCCTGAGGCTAACCGCGCCCCTCTTCGCACTCCTTCCATCCAGAGCCCCTCTCTACATGGACATGAAAACCCCTTCTTTGCCCCTGTCCCTATTCCAGAAATCAAACACAAGCGCAATCTCTCTGTCATCCACGACCAGGAATACGATGAGCCTTTGTTTTCTGCCTCTGAAAACCGCCGTGATTGGTGCGACGTGACTCTTGAAACTCCCATGTCTTCGATGGCCGAGTCTAGCATGGGGTCCTTCCAGCCTTCTATTGCGCCCCGAGCTATCCATGCGCCGGTGTCTCGCTCTACCGCGCAGGCTGGCTCTGTCCCTATTCCCAAGGCTAGAGCTCCTCCTGTTTCCAACATATCATTCTCTTTCGGCCGCAAGGGTGCGAGTGGCGTTAGCTGGAGCGACATGGTCGATGATGAAGATGACTTCGATTTCGACATGTCCTTCAACGACGCCTCTGTTGCTCCGTATGAGGATCCTGATGTTCATGTTGACACCCGCAAAGAAATGAACGCCCGTACTTTCTCTAATGAGAGCGTCAAGCATTCGTCCTCTAATGAGGAAGACCAGCTGAGCTTTGATGATATCTCTGAAATCAAGCCCTCTGTCAACTCTTCTTCCGCTATTAGTGCTGATCTTGCTGCTGCTGATCTTGATGCCGAATTCCTTGATGACGGATTCTTCTTTCATGGCTCTGCTGTGTCTGAAGAGAAGTCCTCGCGGAGCGTTCCTCGTACCATACCTCATGGTGCGGCCCAGGCTCAGATTCAGTCCTCCCTTGAGCTGCAATCTCCTACGAAGGCGAATGATTTCAGTGGTAAAAGGACATTAGAAAAATGGGAGGCGCTTGGAAAGCGGCGTCGGGCGTTTGACAAGATGGAAGCTCCTCGGGCCCGTCCGTCTCACAAAATCTCCACTCAAAATTTTGGTCTGGGTAGTACTTTCTCCGGTGTATTCGGTGATACTGCTGCCAACCAACTTCTCCCTTCTCGCAATAATCGTGCTAAGCCGCGCGATCATTTCCAGGCTACTCGTCCTTGGGCATGCAGTAGCAACTGGCGTGAAAATAGAAATCATTTCACGAACACGTGGGTTGGACTTGACTGCTAATTGGGTGCCAATTTTATCTTTCCTTTTCTTGGATAGCTGAAAGCACCCTATTGGGTCAACGGTTCCAATTGTGGACGAGGGTTTTCCTTGACCGAGCAGAGACGGTAGGAGTAGCTCTTGCTCGGTTATTATTCAGGCTCGGGTTCTTATCCGGTCAGGAGGAAGCCAATCTCCCGTTTTTCTGTGTATTATATACAAGTTTGATGAAGGATGGTGTGTGTTTGTTTGTCTTAGGATACAGTAAGGGAGTGGGGTGGTGTGAAGGGTGGAGTCAAACTTACATAGTCTAGCATCAACTGTAATACCAGGAATTACCCACAAAGCCTTCTATTGTCCTGTTTATATTTCGTGTAACTTGTAAACAATGATGAATTAACCTAATCTGACCTAGTGGTTGGCCCTTTTTGTTTATTTTTTCTTGCGCTCATAACCTATCAATTTCCTTACCCGCGGTAGCTAGAAAACACCGCACCAAGGTAAAACAAGAGCATGTTGACATTCATTAATTTAAAATAAATAATCTAAAAAAGCAACAAATTAAAAACTGGATTAGTGCTTCCCGTCTGTCCCTCCCTCAGTTCGCGTGGATGAGGTCCTTGGGAAGGAAAGCCCAGATTGTACCAACTATGGACATGGTGGTTGAAATGACAATCAGCACGTAGCAAAGAAGGCGCTCGTTTGTTGTGATCTCGCTGCTGAAGAGCTTCAGGTAAAAGGCGAGAGGCAGGCTACATAATCCAAAATGGTTAGTGAAAAAAAGAACAAGTGACAAAAGGTACTCGATGGGGGAAGGAGACGTGGACTTGCATGATACAAATACTGAAGCAGAGACCGCTGCCCATAAAGGCCATGATGCTATCGAATGCGGGGAATACAATCGAGATTATCAGGAAGATGACAATGACAAGTAGCTTGATGAAGACACGCATCATGGACCGTGTATGGGGGCTTATTTGCATGGCCGGATCATTCACACCAAACACTACCTCGAGGGTGTTGACAATGGGCCGCGCGTTGAGCGGGATTTTGGTTAGTGGGATGATGCCAATAAAAGCACACATCATCAGCGTCAGAACACGTGGGTAGCCGGAGGTCTTCAGAATGTTGGATGTGATTTCTTCCGCGACACCATCGCCAAACATCAGAAGTCCAGCAACGGCAGTTGTCGCATCGAGGAGGTAGGTGAAGAAAAAAGTAGTCTTGACAGCACGGGCGTATTTGTACGGGTGACGCATGTCGCGGTAGATGTTAGGAAAGACAGAGTGGCCACCCCACGGACTCAGTAAAAGACCAAATGATAAGGGGAGAGTCGACCAATGCTCAGGGAAGAGATAAGTGGCTGCAGGCTCAAGAAGAGAGCCTGGGAAATCGGGCTTGTAGATGCCGTCAAATACGACGATGCAGACAACTGGCAGGAAGCGGTGGTATTAGTAGGAGGAAGAGGCAAAAGTGAGCGTGTGGGAGGGGGTGGTATGGCACTACTTACTGCACAGACAGCAAAAGATACCGATGACGCTGGTGAAGCTTAGAAGCCGCAACGGCACGAAGTTAAGTGGGGCGATGAGTATACAGCAAACAATCTTCCACTGTACCGAGCTCATGAAGCCGGGGATGAGGAGCTCGAGCGAGTCTGCAAAAAGCACAACTGTGGCGACGACGACGATGGTAATGATGTGTTAGAAAGGGTCATGTATGCATAAATTCTAGCGTAACCGGCCGGAGTCCATAGCAGTGATTGATGACTTACTGAGGGCTACACAGGCTGCCAGCAGCTCTAGCGTAAACAGAATGCTAGTGGCAATTCTTGCTTTGCTGCCAAACGAAATGTAGGCAAGGTCGGAGAACGTGATGATGCTTTGGTCAAGATCCATGCATTTGGCCAGCAGCTTGGCCGTGTAGCTACACACCAGGGCAGCGGCAGCAAGCAGGATCATGCCACAGATCCAGCCGGCGTAGCGAACTCCCATGGGAAGACTCAAAAGGCCAACTCCAATAAGAACGCTATATGGTGGCGAGAGAAGCGGGGGAGAGTTAGTAGACGGGGGAGCTAATGCGGAGCCGAGGAGAATGACTCACTTGATGGAGTTGAAAATGGTTTGAGGTAGAGTTGACTGGCCTTCAACTGCAAGGACAATCTTTCCATCTTGCTCAACTTCGCGGACCAGAATGGGAGGGATTTCCCTGTGTTCGGCAGTACCGTCACTGCCCTGCTGTTGTTGCTGCTGCTGTTGTTGCCATGCACGTGCTATTCCGCTGCGGTCGGTGAGGATAGAGTTGACTGAGCCATAGCTATGGTAGCTCTGGTAGCTTCCAACTAGCGGATCAGCCAAATGCGGAGGAACGGCAAACAGAGACCCCATGCGCATGTCACTACTGCTCGAGAAACTACTGCGTTGATGTCCGCTGCCGCCGGGACTTCGGCCTGCCAGGGCACCGGCTAGCTCATCTTCCAAGGCCTTGCGCTCACGCTCGCGAAAGTCGCCTCCAGATGGCGGCTGGGTGCCGGCATTAGCATTGGTGGTACTGTTGGGCAAACTTCCACTGCGGATTTGTGCGCCTAGCAATCCGGGTGCAGCTGTGTGTGGTTGTGGGCCGTCTTCGATAGCGCTATGATCGTGGTCAAGAGCCCCAACTTCAGGGGCATAGTCAGGAGCAAACTGGAAGGAAGGGCGGCGAGGGATGACTTCTTGGAACCCAGCAGCACGTTGCCAACTGCGGGTGAAGGAGCGAATGGAATTGACGCCTCCGATGTCTGTGAGGGCAGCAAGGCGATTGGTAGTTGAGGAGCTGCATTGCGAAATCAAAAAAAATGGCCAAGGGTTAGTTGTAGTATACTGAAAAAAGGGGGGGCATAACCACAAACCTGCGTTGACGCTGACCATGACCGGCTAGCAGGCTAGTGCTTTCACCAGCGTTTCCTTCGATATCGCCATTAGCATCAGCTCCATCCGTCCAGCGCGAAGCATAGCTGCTGGATAAAAAAGCACCTGATCGGTCATGATCATGCGGGAGACTGTTGCTGGAAGCCATATCAAGCTATCGGAGGGTATAGCCAAGCAAGTAAGACAGGTGCACAAGGGATTTCGAGAAGGGCAGGTACCGGAAGAGGCGTATTTGTATGAGAGGAAGGAAGCAGAGAGGAGGGGAAGGAGCCCAGCTATCGGGGCTTCGTAGGTGGCAGGCACGGCCTGAGAAGAAGAGCCTAGGCGCGATAACAGCAGAAAAATTAAAAATAGATGATGGCTGCCGGCCGGCTGTAGCAAGATGCGTAGTTGCCCTTCTCTAGCTTAGGAAAAAAAATTGAGAGGCGAAAAGGGTTGCAGGGAGCTTTTGGTGGGTCGAGCTAAGCAAATCAATCAATTTCGCTCCCAAATTCAAAGACACTAGCTAGCCAATGGTAAAATTTCACCGCTGCGTATAGATTGAGGTGGTTGAAGCAACAAAGAATCAAAAAAACGAACTGGTAATTTGCGCAAATCAAGAAACCATTGGCATGGCGTCCCTTATGTTGACAGTTAGTGTCGCGTCTCAGCTTCGCTGTCGCAATTACATCACAGAGCTGGGAGGAAGAGCAAGATAAAAAGATAAGCTGTAGGAAAGTGGGTTTGTTCATGCATGTTAGCGGGCGGGTCCGTCTTGGAGAGGAATTGGCTGATTCTGTTGGAGAGATTTGGGGGAAAAGATCCTAGGCAGGATAAAATAAAGGCAGGGAAGGAACATGGCAAATTTGATCGCGATGATCGAGGGCTGTGAGGGTTTTGTGCACATGCGACATGACGTGTGCTTGTCGTTCAGCATCTTCGACTGGGCTTTGGAAAGGGGAGTTGGGGAGAGGGTCCTGGCTGAAAAGAGGAATGAAAAGTAAGACAGCAGGAAAGCAAACAGAAGCAATATTGTAGCTTGCCGTGCTGGGCCGGTCCTCTTGTCCTTATCTTATCGCTGTAGCCCGGCCGGCAACGGGTCTGCTTGCACTTCCGCTCCTCTGCTTTTTCTATTCCTTGGGCTTATTTCTATCTGTCAACATCACTTTCGCTGTCCCCACATCCACATTCCTATCACATGGTAAGCCTAGAATAATCTCCTAGCACGATACCGAAGTAGAAGAGGTTTGTCACTGATATTATCCATGATACTACGTTAAATTCCTACTCACCTCAGTTTAGTAGCCGTGCCATGCCGCGAACAGCCAGCCGCAAGCAACATCGGGCTAGGCCTTTTTGCTGCCAGCTGGACCTACTAATATTACCGTATTGGTACGTACTGTTACTGCTACTACCATGCTTTCAATGTAATTTGGTCAACGAGGCAAACATTGCGACAGATTGCCACGTAGGCAGCACAAACTGTTGTTTCACCCGAGGCCAGCGAAAACAGGTTTTGCCATGTTGTTGTCGTACGAAAAAGCGACATTGAAGTTTGCTGTGGTTGAAGGCGATAAGACAGGTGCACCCTATCAACTATCTTATCAGTGCGTCTTATCGATAACAAATACAGGCATCAGAAGTTATGGACTAGAGGCTTCAAGAACCCTATGTTGGATACCAATCACTGCATATTAGCCTTGTGCTTTACCCCCGCACTTCAACCAGAATTGCCATGCCGAATTCATCCCACTCATCCACAGACTTGGCGATGGATGCCCTCACAAATGTGCGACTCACAGAGCTCGCCCAACAACTCCCGCCTTCGCTGGAGCTGCTAGATGCGCTCTGCCATCGCAGTAAGAACCAGCACAGGCACTCAGCATGGTGGCGGGATGTCGGGATTCTCAGGCGTGCAATGCGGCGACTAATAGACGAGACTTCCCCAAACATGCGCCTAGAGAGAGCTCGCTGGCTGGCGGCAGAGATAATGCCTAGTGCTTTTAAGTAGGTTAACCCTTTCCTAGGCTGCTAAGTTCCAGGTGAATATTCGAAATCTCGTCCTGACATGTCAACTCAACAGCTCATTCACGCAGTTGATTGCAGACACGCAATTTGCGCAGCTGGGTCTGGCGCTTATTGCTATTCTATCACAAGTTCACTCAGCCCTCCAGCCAATAGCATCCCTAGACAAGGCACAACCATCCCCCAACGAATCTAGCGAGGCCCAGCCGGAAGCGAAAGCGCAAGAGAAGATTCAGGCCGGCCATGGCACAGCATATACCTCACATTCTAACCTAGATCTACGATGCGTAGATACAGGTGTTGCTATACCGAGAAATATAATTGCTCAATCAGAAAACGTTGCTATAAGCAAGGCAACAAGCAAGAGTATAGCGTCTTTGGAATCGCATTCTCCCAGCGAAATATTTGGCGCTGTATATGATGCATCCTACCCCTCTACTAAAGAAACACGCAAGAACAAGAAGAAGAAAGAGGTGGTCAACCTTGATGACATTTTCGGTGATATTGCCAATAAACGCATGGAGCTAACAAAACAAGTCAAGGAACCTATTGATTTTGGCGATACACTCGGCCAAACTGGTATGGCTGATAAAAGGCCTGACAACAACGAAGTAAATGACTTTGAAAGCATATTTGGGGACGTCAAAAAGCGGCAAAAGAAAGCGGCCCCTACTAAATCCAAGACCGTGGCCAAGAATACCGACCGCGCTGCTGTGCCCAAAGTAAGGGAGCCGACAACAAAGGAGACCATCGTTCTGGACGACATATTCGGAAGCGCCATCAGGAGAGCAAGCAAAAAGAAGAAGCGGCCAACCAAAGAAGAAGGCGTTCTTGGGGAGACGAGAAAAAAGAAGGCCAAGTCCAAATCTGGAATGGACATGAGTGACCTGTTTGAGTCATTGTGATACCAGTACAGCATAAAAAGGCGATTAATAGTCTCGTCCTTTTCCTGTGCTTACTATAATACTACCCTCCTAGCTGCACCTTGGTTCTGGTATTTTTGGCCATTGGTTAATACCAAGTGATTCACATTGTTGAACAACGCACACGGTGTAAAGTTGCACACGCAATGGCGAATAAAGCAGACAGAATAACAAATAGAGAACCCGGTAGATTCATGTTTGTAATGGGACGCACAGAGACAAGTGGAAGATGAGGATCGGTGTATTGTGCTTGTGCAAAGGAGAGCTTCTTGGGGGCAGATAGCGTAAGTGTATGTAAGACGGAAGCTAACTGGGCGGAGAAGACGTAGCTGTCATTGCAGCTACTGGCGTGTGATCTTGGCCGTGAGGTGTCAGCTGGTAGGGGAGGGGGAGGGGGCAAAATGACTGGTATTTTTTGCAGACTAAAAATGCACGTTATATGTGCATATGTATGTATGTGCGCTTGTATTGATGGGCAATTGTCTTGTACTTGGTCTGGAAGCCCGTATGTGTTGCATGACCATGTACTTTGTGCCCTTTACGCTCTCCTTCTGAGATGCTGAAAAAGATATCATGGACTTCTTTCTCACCTCGTTGCAGCAATGCGACCTTTGTTGCCTATATAACCATCTGTGATATCTTTGGCCCCCCGTCTTCCCATCCCATTAATTACATCCACACCACAGCCCAAGCCCCTTCTTTTGCTGGAGCCCCTCACTGGCTTTCACTCCAACAACCATATCCTCGCATCGCGCGTGCGTGCGTGGAGGGAAGCTCATACACCACGTTTATACATATTTGTATTATTATTACAGAATCTTCCAGCAAGTCGACAAGCGCAAGGTAAACAAAACGTTGGCTGATTGATTGACTGACTGATTAATTGATTAACTGATTGACTAGGCCAACTTGAACCTTAGCCGTCCTTACCTTGGCTCTTTTCTACATTGATATCTTCACCCCAGGGCTATGACGGCGCTTTGTTTACAGAACACGCCCTGCCATGCCAAAATTGCTGGACGCACCCGCGCACAAGACAAGATCAAAGACCAACAGCGCTAGGCCTCACCCCATAAATCTAGTCCCTTATAATGATCACAAGAGAAGTATCAAAAGTCGCACCAATGTACTCCCCATAGAGGGTCGCAGCCATAGTGGACCTAGTGTGATGGAAAGATACCTTGCCTCAACGCGTGTCTTGTGCTTATATTGCAGGTACCCACTTGTGGCGTTGGCTGTACGAGCCCAGGCAGAAGTACTTGGAAGATACAAGTTGGGCACGGGGGTTAGCGAGGGCAGCGATTTGCCTGGCTTCCGCGAATGGACGCTAATGGGCATTTTTGGACTTGCTTGTTTTCTGCATGCTTGTACGCTGCCCCACTTTAAGCATGCTTCCCCATCCAATCATCCTTCCTTTCTGACTTGGCTGGGGCTGGCTTACCTCTGAAAGAAGAACGAAGAAAAGAAAGAGTGGGGGAAAAAAAAGGCAAAAAAAAAAGGTTATGCCGTTGTGCAGTTACCGTCAAAGCTGGCTGTCTTCTCGCTCCTCCTTGGGCCTTGTGCTTGCTTTTGCTTTATCCGGCCGCCCAGTTTATCTCTCTTTTTTTTTTCTTTTCCTTTTTTTTTTTCCCTTTCCTTGCTTCTCCTTGCAAGCCCAAATGAACCTGGTCCAGTAGTGAGGAACCCCTTCCTTCCCTTTTCTGTCCTTTCCCTTTCCTGTTGGCATCACCATCAAAGGCTCTCATTTCTCTTTCCCTTTCTTTCCCTTCTTTCTCCTTCCCCTCTCCTTCTCATCTCTTCTTTAATCACAGCCTTGTCCATCTTTGTCCTTTCCATTTATTTCGAACACGCAAATTCGAGTCTGCCAGCGGCAAACTCCTTTTTCCCCCGTCAATAAACGACCAAGCCAGCTTTAAAAGGTTGTGCGGACCAACAACAAACTCGCCCTTCTAATTTTGTCCCCTGCTGGCCAGCCAGCTTGCCTGTTCTGGTTGATTTACTTCTCTTCACACCCTCAGCCTCGCGTCTGTCTTTGGTCTCGAGCTTCTTGCTCCCTTGAAAGGTCTTTCCATTAGTCAAAAAAAGCAAGGAATCAAGGAAAAGAAGAAGAAAAAAGAAAACGCAAAGCCACCGACAAGTCGCTTCGCTTCGTCTTCCCTCCTTTTCGAACTTTTTTTTTGAAATTTGGACCGCGATATTTCTCTTCAGCCCTACGCTAGGAGCTTCAAGAATTTGAACTAATCGCCGCACAGCACACTGCACCGCGTCGTATTGTGTTGTGTGTCGTGTCAGTTTCGAACACCACTAATCGACACCATCTCTTTCGTTCATTGCGTGTTTTCAGGGTGCGCTCAGTTCATCGCGTTGTCATTAGACTCGTGATCCTAGGACTACGAAAGATTTCGCCGGCTGTTACACTCTGACCGCAACTGCACGCTGTCGAGTATCACCACCGTTCGTGTCTTCCTGATTCCAATTTGTTGCTTCAATACCCGCCGTCCGCTTTTCTTTAGATTTATCCTTCGCCTTCACTCTAGCAGTCTCGATCTACTTCGCTTACCGCGCCTTTTCATTGTTCCCCTTAACTCCTTGGATTCGCCGCATCGCAGCCGTATCTCCGCCATTTATCTGTCCCTACTTCAGCCTTGCGTTGTCTCGCGATTGCCTCGATCGCACCCGGGTTTCTTCTAGCCACGACAGATATCATCACCTACAAGTGCTAACACCATCTCGCCAACCATGTCTATGTACCCCCAGCACCCTCCCCGTATGGGTGGAGGTCCTCCTAACAATCGCTTTAATGAGCTATTGGAGCAGATTCGATCTGAGTATGAATCGCAAATCCGGTCTGGCGAAAACTACGAACATCAGAGTATGTTGCATCTCCATAATGTATACTGTCTAGCATCGGACTAGATTTTTGCGTATCCCTTTTTGATGACTTGATTGATCTCTACGCCTCGTTGGCTTTCGTTCGCTCGCTAACCGCCTATTTTTCCTACCCAACAGTCCAGTCCCAAGTGAGCGAGCTTCAACTCATTCGCGAAAAAGTCTATGCTATGGAGCAGACACATATGACACTGAAGCAAAAGTTCGTCTCTTTCCCTCTTCCTCGCTTGGATTATCTTGTCTCCTCGTCCCGACTTTCCTAACAACATGCATTTAGATTCGAGGAAGAAATTGCTCATCTTAGACGCCAGCTTGAAGCTGCCAGAGGCGGCCCTCAGGGCTCTATGGGAGGCCCACCTCCCCATCCTGTCCAACAACCACCCGCTATTTCCGGTGGAAGTGGTCTCTTCAATGGAATTATGTCTGGCGCTGGCCAGGGTGGTCTTGCCCCTCCACCTCAACAGCAGCCCCCCCAGGGCGATCAGATGCCTCCTCATGGCCAAATGCCTCCAGGTCCTGCTGGCTTACCTGTGCCTCCCCCGCCTCCAGGCCCTTCGCAGCAACCTCCCTTTCAACAAAATGCTTATGGCCAGGCTCCTATTTCTAACGGCATGGGACCTCAGCCGCCTCAGTCGACTGCTTCTCCTGGTCCTCGTGGTCGTGGCATGGGTCGCCCCCCTCCGACCGCTGGTCCTGCAACCCCCCAGATTAGCAACCCCATGCCATTTCCTGGCCCTGCGCAGTCGCCCCAGGTCTCTCACCCGACCCCCGACCATGGGCGCATGGGCCCAAGACCCTCTCAAGGCCCCTCAAGCATGGAAGTTGACCCCGATCGCCTTCCCCCACAGCTCAAGAAGACGGGGTCTGATTGGCTCTGTGTGTTCAACGATGCGGTTCCCCGCACGCTGGATGTTGACCTTGTCCATACCTTGACACACGAGAGTGTTGTGTGCTGTGTCCGCTTTAGTCATGACGGCAAATACGTTGCTACTGGCTGCAACCGCTCTGCCCAGATCTACGATGTGCAGACTGGTGACAAGATTTGTGTCCTCCAGGATGAGACCGCCGACGTCACGGGAGATCTTTACATTCGTAGCGTTTGCTTCAGCCCCGATGGTCGCTACCTTGCTACTGGTGCTGAGGACAAGTTGATCCGTGTCTGGGATATCCAGAACCGGACAATCCGCAATACCTTCTCCGGTCACGAGCAGGATATCTACTCTCTTGACTTTGCTCGTGATGGCCGGACTATCGCTTCTGGTAGTGGCGATAGGACCGTGCGCCTCTGGGATATCGAAAGTGGCAGCAACACATTTATTCTTACCATTGAAGATGGTGTTACTACAGTTGCCATTTCCCCCGATACCAAGTATGTCGCTGCCGGTTCTCTGGACAAAAGTGTTCGTGTGTGGGACATTCACCAAGGCTATCTTTTGGAGCGTCTGGAAGGCCCCGACGGCCATAAGGACAGCGTGTATTCCGTTGCTTTCTCTCCTAACGGCAAGGATCTCGTGAGTGGTAGCTTGGACAAGACTATCAAGATGTGGGAACTTAACACTCCCCGTGGATCCGCCAACCCTGGCCCCAAGGGTGGTCGCTGCATCAAGACCTTCGAGGGTCACCGCGTAAGTCTTCCCACCCTCTAATATTTTACGCAGCGGTAGAGATTGTACCATGTATATGGCCACATAACTAACCTTATTTTTACCCTTAGGACTTTGTTCTGTCCGTTGCCTTTACGCCCGATGGTCTGTGGGTTATGTCAGGTTCCAAGGACCGTGGTGTTCAATTCTGGGACCCCCGTACTGGCTCTACGCAGCTGATGCTTCAGGGCCATAAGAACTCCGTCATTTCAGTTGCGCCCAGCCCTACTGGCGGTTACTTCGCAACTGGCTCTGGAGATATGCGCGCTCGCATTTGGTCGTACCGCAATATCTAATGACAGTGTAAGCTAGCCTCCTCATCGTACCTTGATTGCATGTGAGCATACAACGTACGCAAGCACATACATATTTGGAGGTTCTGCTAGACATGAAGTTGGGCAAAGTGCTAGGCTATGGTGTTTTGTTTTTGTTTCTCGGCGTTTTATTCCCTTATGCTCGTCCGCTGTTTGGTGTGCCAACTACTTGAATGTGTCGCCGACCCGGTGTTAATCAATCAATAGATTGTGCTTACTGCCCACCGCTGCTTAAACAACTGCCAGCTCATTCTAACCATCCACAGGACCGGTGGGAGAGCAAGCTTCTGTTAATCTGTCATCACGTTTTTTGCTGGTTCTTGTTCTGGCCGCACAAGAGTGAAAGGGGATATTTCTTTTGTCAGGCCTTGTTAGTTCTCTGTTTCTTCCTTCGGCTGTTTTGTGGGTTTGGAATTTAGCAACGTTTTTTTTTGCCATGTCGCCTTATTCAACCAGTGTGCAGTAGTATATCTGTAGTCTTGAGTCCGCTTGTTTGTTGGCCATGCGAGTGTGCTGTGTTCTTAACCAGTATTATTCAGTAGGTTTTTTTATATTTTAGCAACGTTGTTTAATGCTAAGGGTTGTGTTCATGAAAGAACAATAAGCGAAGACACCGATTGATGAGGGAACGGGTAATAATGAGCAGGTGACCTGATTTAAACAATTTGTGTGAGGAGCATATATATAATAGCCAGCATAGCCCATGCTCCTTAACTCCGATCATCGGCATGACGTGGTTGACGTCAGTGTTGTTTTGTTAGTTGAATGCATTGTAAAAGGGAGAGAATTGGCACACAAAACTGCTGGCATAGCCGGTAGGTATATAAAAGCATATAAAACCCATGAGTAGCAGAGGCATGTAAGGGAATGTAGAAGGAAGGACGGCAGGGGGGCATATGGGTAGTCTATTGAAAAGGCTCGTGATGATGGCTTAAAAAAGATCTGATAAGGAATTGAAGGCGGGTACGAAAACGAGCCACAATGGTGTATGTCAACAGACTTTTTGCCTCGTTTCTTTTTTCAAGCACGCTCTTTTTCTTTCAGGGGTTATTGACAAAGTTCGAATTGCATGTGAATGACAACGAGGCAAAAATGGAGACGGAGTTAGAGCGAATGCCGCTAATATTCCAGCCAGAAGACAACTCTTAGTCTTGGTTAATGCCTTCTCATATTCTCCTCTCAGGCTCGCTGTACAGCTTTTCCTTCCCATGCTGTTGTTATTTGTTCTCTTCAGGTGACGTTGGAAAATTATGTTCCCATGATGAGTAATAAAGTTAGTAAGTGACGTTTTCGCGTCTTACTTTCATTTGACCCCTTGTGTATTCGTACTCGTAACCGGGGGATCCGGAGGTATACAGTGCTGGAATATGGGCTACAGACTGTATTGTATGTACGTACAGGCTGAAAAAGCGAAGAGGAAATAAAAGCAACACTGTGACAGAGACATGGGGAAGCATGGGGCGCCTGGTAAGACAAAAAAAGAAACAACAAAGAACCGCGCCATTGACCAATACAAGCGTGCAAGACCCTGAAGCTGAGTACTGACTAAGCTGAGCCTTCACATGGGGCTGCCACGGCCTGTGTTTTTCTGTGCAATGACAATAACAGCATAAAAAAGGGAAAAACTGGTATCCAAGTCAACAGCAAAAAGTCAGGTCATAATGGTAGAGCAACGGCCTGAGAAAATGTGGGCAATTTAAGGCTAGGCACCTTCCAGAGAGAGGGAAAATGGTGCCAGATCAAGAGTGTCACAGGAGAATCAGGCCATAGTCTGCTGGTGTATGGCGAGGTTTTAGAGCCTGTGTGGGGATGAACTATCACGATTTAACGCGCTTTGCGGCTGGGCACGGCACAGGGGATCATTTTTAGATGCGAAAAAGAGTTTCTAATAGCGGAATTGAAACAAAACATAGAAGGGCCAATGGCATATAGCCCTCCCATCTCAGATTCTCCATGCATGCTGCGGAAAAGCCGGTGACTTGCAAGTGGGTTGTTTGCTTGTGTAATGATGCTGATACTGATAGATACAGCAACAGCAACAGCAACGTACGTACATACTACCCACCACATGTAGCAGCTTTATACAAGCTGGGACGAGCCTGGATGTATTGGTGACCACATAATAAAGCACATGCCGAGACTGACATTGACATTGGCATTGGCATTGACCTCTGCCCCATTCAGTGGGCTGGGCTGCTGGGCTTGTGTTGGGGGGTGGGATGGGGAAAGGAGGAAGAAATTTGCTGACTGAGCTTTCTTTGTCCTTTCGATAGGAAAGAGCAGTGCTGGCTGGATGGTGAATAAAGTTAGTCAGTGCCAAAAGTAAAATAGCGGAAGCAGAAGTTCCCGATGATGTGATGGCAAGAGCAAGCATTGTAACAGGCTATTTCCCTTTTGCTGTCCGTGTTTTGCCTTCTTTCTCCTTCTGGCCCATCTGCTTCCTGTCTATCCGCTGATTCCACACTTAAAAAGAGCTGGTCTTAAAGTCCGCCTCTCTATTTCTCCCTTTGGATCTTCTTTCCATTTTGCATCCATCAACACATGAACACAACGGGCTCAGGCGGCCAGGCTATTTTTTTTTTACCTTTGCTGAGAGCTGCTCATAATTTTATTATTTAAACGGGTCACATGCCCCCATTTTTAAGCAGCTTCAGGACAGCTCGACTTCAGCTTCAATTTGGCCATCTTCTTGTTTTCTTCTCTTTTGCCCTTTTCTCTTCTTTTTTTTTTCGTCACTAACTAGGAGGAGCTATTGCTGCTCCTTTTCAATCTTTTCAACACCATCCATCGGCTTGGTTGCTCTTCCCTCCTTCTCACAGCACAACTTGACTGGTCTTTAAGCCAAATAAAGCCCCCACTTGTCCCGGCCTGACCAGGATTTCTGAGAAGCCTTCCCATTCTTTTATTTCCGCCCTTTCGCCAGGAAACCCGACTTTTCTTTTCTTGCACTTTCTCTCAATCTCTTATTTTGCGTTTTCGTGCGTCTTCTCGTCGCCTTTCTCCCTGGTTGGCTTGCTTCCATATATCCCTTCGCACGATCGCCTAACCGCATCACCATGGATATTGTTCTTGAAGTCATCGACACCTACGTCGCCGATCACATTTATGCCTGGGCTGTTCCAGCGCGTATCACCTCTCATGGCGGAGTGCCTGGCAGTCACAACAGCTCGGCTTCCTTCAGCAACTGGAAATATGAGCCGGCAACTTCCTATCTCTACATGGAGCCTTCACCATCTGCTTATCTGAGCGAATGGAACCGAGAGCACACTCTTCGCCAAGCCATCACTCTTTTCTTCATAACCTGGTATGTCATGTCGGCCGTTCTCATCCATCGGTCCTTGTTTGTCTTGCATCTTGCGCCCGCACTCGCTTTCTTCCCCCCACCGGCCGTTTTACGTTTCTCATATCGCCAAGGACCTTGCAATGCCATATGCTAACCACGGATTTGCTCCCCCCTTCCTTTCCACAGGATCTTTGGTGTTTTGCTGTACTTCATTTTCGCTACTCTTTCCTACTGTTTCATTTTCGACAAGCGTACCTTTGACCATCCTCGATTCCTCAAGAATCAAATGTCACTCGAGATAAAGCAGGCGAACCAGTCTCTCCCTCTCATGGCTGTCCTCACCATCCCCTTCTTCGTCTGCGAAGTCAAGGGCTGGGGCAAGCTATACGACACTCTGGACCAAGCTCCCGCTTGGTGGTACAACTGGCTACAGTTTCCCCTTTTCCTGGTCTTCACTGACTTTTGGATCTACTGGATTCACCGCGGCCTTCACCACCCACGCATCTACAAACACCTGCACAAGCCTCACCACAAGTGGATTATGCCCACTCCTTTTGCCAGCCATGCATTCCATCCCGTCGATGGATGGGCCCAGTCCCTGCCATACCACATCTTCCCCTTCGTCTTCCCTTTGCAAAAGGTAGCCTATGTTATTTTGTTTGCCTTCGTCAACTTCTGGACCATCATGATCCACGATGGCGAGTATCTTACTGACAACCCAGTTGTCAATGGCGCCGCGTGTCACTCGCTACATCACTCAAAGTTCGAGGTCAACTATGGTCAGTTTTTCACCTTCCTCGACCGTCTCGGTGGCACCTACAGACGCCCCGAGGCCTACATGTTCGAGAAGGAGCTGAAGATGTCCAAGAAGACGTTCCAGAAGGAAACTCAAGAAGTTGATGACGTCGTCAAGGAGGTCGAGGGCGGCGATGACCGGTCATACGGAGCTGAGGATAAGAAGACCAAATGAGCGACAAGCAGCATTGTTCTTTACACAGCCTTTTCTTTTTGTCCATTCGATTTTGCTTCTTTTTATTCTGCACATGGGAAAGCAAAAGATCTCGTTTTCCCCCTCTTCACAGAGGTTTATACCGCCTGGGACGGTGGTTGTGTACCGTTTCGTACACGGTTGATATTGGCCATCCCTCTTATCCCTTTCAGTCTGTATACCGCACAATCCTCTCTTTCATTTGCTTTCTTGTCAATATTTGTCATTTTCTGGGTCCTGCTTCTGACGTTGGTGTGCGCTCCAGACTACAGGCAAGGTAAGATATTGTGTCACGTCCCGTCACGTCATTCTACACATCAATGGGTTGTTAGCCTGCTTATTTTTGCTTTTTGTATTTTGCAATGGATGAATTTGCTGTCTCTATTTTTATTCCGGGAGGCTTGGGGAACGGAGGGTTCTTGGAGAAAACGACTGGTAGGCGTTGGGATCGTTTTGAAAGAAAAGAGGGCGGCGAGAGAGACCGCCCTGTGGCTGTGGATATGACCATGATAAACTTACTCGACGACCTATTTATTTTGCTTCTTAGTTTCATACAATAACATACCTAATAACGATGCTTGTCTTAGCTATCAACACAAAAGACAGAAGCAAATTACTCTTTTGAAAAAAAACCAACTAATAGAAGCAAAGAGGGCAAATGGGTTCATTTGGCACACAGCGCATTGATACTAGAAAGGACAAAGTCTATCGGGAAAAGCTACTACCAAACAAAGGGACATAACAGAGTCTGGATATTAGAACATCAGACCAGGTGGTGTCTCCAAATAGAAAAGAAACAGCTATGCTAGTAGCGAGAACTTCTAGCAAGTGCCCCTAATTGCTTCCAAAGCCCTCGTGTTTACTGTGGGTTGTTACGAAGAGATATGTGGTCCAGATACCAATAGAGCAGTAATAAATGACGAGATGACTCCCTGCATAAGTCGGATTTTTAACTAGCTAGAATACATGCGGACGTGTATCGGCAGTGATATCGGCAGATAATGCCATAGTTGAAATTGAGGTGAAAACAATGGCTTATAACAGAGGAAGAAGAAGGGTTAACATGAGATTGACTCAGAGAAACAAATGAAAAGTAACAGCAGCGGCGCCAATGCAATAGAAAGAAAAACAAAAGTGAGACAAAGGAAAAAGAAGAAATACGCAATGAACGATGACGAATTAACAAGAAAAGAGCAAAGGTAGTGTCTGTGGATAGGATCAGAGATATCTGTTTCCACGATCAAGGAGACGACAAAGCTAACGCTCATGAGAAGCTGACGAACTTGGGGTCTTTCGGCAGACCATCAGCCCCTATGCCGTTGGCACGGAACCGCTGTTCCATGTACACCTTGCGCGCCTCGTCAAACGGAAGCCGGCGCTTCTTCATGATTTTGAGAATCTCAGCCTTGGCACTGTCGTCAAGGCCGGCTCGCGAATCGCCGTCAGCGACATTGCCAGCTAGGCTGAACGTGCTGCTGCTGAGGCCAGCCTCCAGGTCTCCCTGGAATGATGTTGGCAGAGCCTGGTATAAGTGGTCGCGGCCGGGGATGGAGAGGCTGGCGAGGATGGGAACCCAGTATACGCGGGTCAAATAAAGAGCGATCACGAGGAGCGTCAGGAAGAAGCCAATGGAGGCGTAGAACATCATGTTGGGCGACGCCGAGCAAAAAAGGCTGGAGGTTGTAGTCAGGTCCTCGATGGTGATTAGGTGTGCTTTGTCGAGAAGTCAGCAGTCAATCGTTCGTTAGGCCAGACCCAAAGTGGAGCTTGTGAGTACGCGTAAGCTAGACAAGGCTGTAAAAAAGGATCGTGGGGAGCAGAGTTGATCAGACAACTTTCTTCTTAAAAGATAAATTTGTAGCATAAAGCAGGCAATAGAGCAGAGAGCCGCGATGTAAAAAGATCGGCAACAAAATTTCTTGAGCGGGTTTAGGTATTAGGGTAAGAAATGACGGATTATTATCACAATGGCCAACACAGCACGCCAAGCGGGCCTGTATTAACAAAGTAGGGAGTAAAGTGTCTGCAGCAAACCTGCTTGCAAGGGATCAGCTGATCGGAAGTAACGGCTGAGGCAAGGCTTTAAGAAAGGGAAATGGTAGCTCACTAACAGAAGTATAATGGGGGGAGGTTTGCCTCAGTCTAAGCTCAGAGCTATTAGTGCCCTTGTCGCTGTACGCAAATAGCGGTTTGAAGTATGACTTGAAAAGAGATGACGAGGCTTCGAGATTGTTCAAGGTGCAGGTCAAGGTTAGGTCTTTCTTCACAGGACGCAAGTTTGAGTTATATATGGACGAAATTAGGCAGAGAAACTGCTTCTGTTTGAGGTTTTGCTGACCCGATTCATGCTTTCGTCTTGAGGAGGCTTGGCTACTCCTCTTCAAAAACACAGGCTTATTTTATGCAAGAACGCTTGATAGCCAATCAACAAGAGCTTCTGGACATAGGATCGTGATGATATTTCCTGCATCTTTCTGGTATTCGACCCAACTAGAAGCGATGGTCCCAACCCATTTCCTCTTTGCAATCTTCATTAATGTAATCATTGGTTCTAGAAAAGTCATTTCTCCAGTTATTGTGTGGCGTAATGTGGCATATGATAAATGTGGCTGGGTTTTTCAAGCCCTTTGCTGTGTGCACTAGGCCCAAATAGGAAGGGAATCCAAGCCCACACAATTTTGACTGCGTCGAAATTCGAAACACCCAACAAGTATCACCACTCTAGCAGAATCTCACCTCGGACTTATCTCTACGTCTTGTTAAGGAGTATATTCCCTCATCACGCTCAAAAAACCAGCCAAAATGTCCAACGTTTCTTACGATCTTGTTTGGGAAGTTGCCCGTAAGTTTTTGACTTTCCGGCACAATAGCCTGCCCATACAACGCACCGAGAATTCATGTTGTCCCGCGCCGACCAATAGCCGATTTTGGACCCGAACGATTGCTAGCTACACTGCCGTCAGAAGACATTGCGTGCCAGGGAGGAAGGAAATGAATTATACATGGGGAAACTATTGTCAAATATTTTTTCCGTCATAATACTGCGATGATGTCAGGAATTCGGCGTAGTCTTACGGCAGGGTACCATCTGTATCATCGCTCCACCTGTAGCGATTGTCGCAGCATCACAGGGGACTTGACAGAATAGGGAATTGGCGCGAGGCTGATGAAGGCAAACCCCAGCTAGATATATATGCTAACACTCTAGGTACATAGGCAACCAGAACTCCTTCCTGGTCAAGCGCAAAACCAACGGCGGTATCCAGCTGTCGCGCGACCCCATGAACCTGACCAACGTCCACTCCAAGAAGGTAAGTGATGACTCCATGTCCAATCCAAGATGGAGGAACGTCGAATAAAAATATGTCAATGCTAACAACTACATTATAGTACGCTGGTTTCGCCAATGAAAAGGTAACCTCCGCCCTTCCCGTCTTCTGTATACAACGGCTTAGATATGGGACATCCCTCCCCGGCACTTACCGACCCCAAGAAGTCACCGGTTCTTGACGAAATGCAAAACTAACGCCTTGAATTTTGTTTCTAGGCCGTCGGTCTGGTGCCCGCCTCTAACGGCGGTGTCACCCTCTTGACCAAGAAGCCCTCCGCTGCTTCTAGCCCCGCTAAGAGCACCATCTCCGTCACCTTCCCCGCCACCAAGGACACCCGTCGGTATGTTGTACTGCTCTTTCTCTAAATACGCACTGTTTGACAGGCGAAGACAGCATTTTTCTCAACATGAAGTGAATGTCCACTAACATGCCGCTTTCTTTCCTATAGCACCTTCAAGGCTGTTGCCACTGCCACCGCTGTCTCTGGTTACCGTCCCGACCTACGTGAGGCCGCTATCCAGCGCGCCTCCTCTCTGAAGCACGCCACCAAGCCCGTCAAGGCTTCGCCCGAGGCTAAGCCCCGTGGCAAGAAGGCTCTGTAAATGTCTGCTTAAACAGTAGCATGTTACTTTGAAGTCTTTTTTGTTGTTCTATTCCATATCTTACGAAGGATGTATCATGAAAAAGGAAATCATCTGGGAATTGGGAAATCCCGCTTCAGGATAACGAGCTGGTCATGAACCAAAAAGGAATAAAAATTCATAATAAGACCAACAAAATCAACAAACCGCTCGCTAATTCAAGCTGCAAAAAAGGGAAAAAGGATTACGTAGATGTGTGTGTGTTGGTAGTAAGATATGGGCTGCTGTGAAAATGCCCTAGCTTCATTCATTGATCGCCAGGCAGACAGACACTCAGCGCTCAATCACGCAAGACAGCGAAGTTCCAACCCCAAAAATACGTGTAAGCCTTTTGTTGCATCGTAGCGCACCAAGCCAAATGTTAGGGCGCCGAAATGCGTGAGAAATGTAAAAATCGCTAGCCTCGCCTTTCCTCGGACATGATCTCCGGCAAAAAATAACAATATCAGTAGTAATAGCACCTAACTAGAAGCCTGATATTAGAAAAAGCCAATAGCCCGGCGTGTACTCGGGGGCCGGTCCAAAGCTTGCAGCCAAACGGTTTAAAGCCGGTGTTGACCCGAAATTCGCAAGTTTTACATGGACTTTTGAGGCCGCCCCTCTAAGCCTATGTCGGAGAGAGGGAAAGGAAAGGTGTGGTAATGGAGAAGACGTAGTGACGAAGGGTAGGAGAGCAAGAAAAAAAAAGGAAAGCCACCCATGTATATATAATTAACTGCCTTGTGTCCTCATGCTCCTTCTTTTGCAGCTGTCAGATCTGGGAGTAGGCAGGTGGAGTTATCTCGACAGGTCTCGGACAAGAGCCCCAAGGCTTCTTTCTTGCTTCATTGGACAGCTGCGCAAGCACAAACCTTTGCTTCTTGTGCGGGGATATATAGCCATTTGAATATCCACGGTCCTTTTCTGGTCATTATCCGGCTGTTGCCGAGGTGTTGTTAGCTGAGGCTTCAATACGGCGATAATCAATCGGGAGCAAAGGCCATGATCACAAGCTAAACCAGTAGCCAGAATCCGAAATATGGCGTTAACTAGAAGCCAGTGACAAATAGAAGGCATGGCTATCAAACAAAGCAACTGGCTGCAAGAAAACAAGACGTAGCCTCCCGAACTAAGGACCGAACTGGTCCGATTTTCTATTAGGATTGAAATGAAGCAAGGATTCTAGAGTGCCACGCAGAAGAGAACGGTATGTATGCCGAGGAAGACGAGCACTAGGCAATAGAGGGGCTATGGTCCAGAAGGCGCAATGTACCATCTACTTCTTTTGCGCCCCTGCACGCACAAGCTTGGGATCCGGTTGGTGGCAGCGCTAGAGCGGCTATCCCTCATATAGCTTCTATTCTTCATTGGGGAGGGAAAACCAAATGCTGCAGAGTTTACGTCGACACAAATTATATCCAACGGCGAATCGGCGTGGATACGTCGGGCCGAACTTTAAATGATTATGCTGGACATTCTGGCCCCTGATAACAATGAATGCCCCGCCTCCTTCTTTTCCCATCGCCTGCTTTTCATCTCCCTTATTTTAGGCTGAGCTCCAACTAAAAGAATTCTAAGGGGGGAGAGAGCCGGAAACCGCAAAGCGAAATGGGTTGATGATGAAAGTTGGGGAAACACAGATTTCAAGCCTCAAGACCAAGAGGCTCTTCAAACAAACTCAAAACTCACGCTGCATGTGTTTGATTTGTCTCATATGGAGAAAACACAACCGCACATGCATGCATGCTAGGCTTGCGGATTCTGATTGGAGCTCACAGTCATTCTCATCCCTTTGTCCATTAGCCTAGGCGCTCTCTCCAGCCCTAGATACGGATGTGGTGCCCTTGCTGAGTACAGCACCATCCCTCTCAAGCCTTTGGGCCATTACGTGAGGTTGCAGCATCAAGCTTCTCCAACTTTAACAGTAGTGGCGTTAGTGGGGGCTTTTTTTTTTGTACTGGGCCAGCTTTGTAATGTGCACATCCTGGTTCGATATGTTTAGAAACACCCAGCAAGTGCGGGGACAAGAATGGGGCCAGGCAGCGAAGGGCAGGCAGGCAGGAACAGTAAATTCACAAGGCAGGAGAGCAGAGCAGTAGCCAAAGAGCAGACTGTCACACTTCGACATCAGACATAGATTATACAGAGACCCGATATACAAGACTTCGCATACGAAAGCAGCCCTCAATGGCCTTCTTGCCAGCCTAGATTTCCGGCTGACCCAACATCCTCTGCCCCATAGATGCTAACTAGTAAGAACCTTCATTCCTTTGTGGCAGCTGCGTATGTATGCATGTAAGGTCTTACTTTTTGTTGAACCCGCGCAAGAGAAATTTGGGACTGGGAAGGAAACAATCTCAGGAGCCCCTCCTTCTTGGCGGCGGCGCATATAATGTATCAAACACACACGTCTACATGTAGTCCTGTCCATCCGCCCTTAACAGGACACCAATATGGGGTCATGCCGTAGCCAAACAACAAGCCAGGCACATCCGTATAGGTGTTTGTAGTACTGCATACCATGGAGGAGAGAAAAGGAGGAACAGAACAGGTGGAAGGAGGGTGTGGGGTTTTCCCTAGTGAGCATCTGTGCTATTTCTTATGGTGGTACCTTCCAATATTGGAGCTTGCACTTGCTTCTTTGCCGCGATAAAACCTGGTATCCCCAGCCGCAACTTGCTTAAATACCGAATTAGTGCTCCTTCCTTACTTTCAAGCTCCCTCATATCTCTTCCTCAACCATTTGCCCTTCTTGCTGCCTTGTACTTATTTGACTCTCATCTCCCGTCTTCCCCTCATTTCTTCTTTTCTTTCTTTCTCAACTCTTTCTTCCTCCTTCATCGCCCAACTCTACTCTTTTCCAAGTCTTTCCATCGCCCTTCTATCTATTCTATCTCTTCTTGAGTTGCCTTCATCTCTCTTTTATCCTGACTCTGTTACAGTTCATTCTGTAAGCGCTCAGTATAGCCCTTCTTAACATAACCCTTCCATCTTAATAACCCGACACATCGCCATCATGGTCAAGGCTGGTGAGTTCATGATTATTGATTGCCCGTCCATATCACCATCTCCCACCCGATCAATACAAAGAACTGTCATTGGCTTTCGCTGTCGACAAATAATGCAAAGCCGTCTAGACAAGACGCTATATATTGGCTCGTTCATTGGCTCAACCAATGCAGCCGAACCCACTAAATAGCTACCATCACCTGGGCTTGGCCGTGGCCACTCACTAATGAAGTCCCTCAATGCTAATATACTCATTTCCCTCACTTTCCAGTTGTTGCTGGAGCTGCTGGCGGTATCGGTCAGGTAAGATGATTCCATACAGAAGCTTCCATCATAAAATGACCTTCCGGTCCTCCGGAGAGAGAGAGGGGAAACTCATATCCCATGAAACTAATTAAAACCCCGCTGGGCCATTGTTGGAGAAAGCTTGCTGACCATGCATTTTTGCTTTTAGCCCCTGTCGCTGCTCCTCAAACTATCTCCCCTAGTTGATGAGCTCGCCCTGTACGATGTCGTCAACACCCCCGGCGTTGCTGCTGATCTCTCTCACATTTCCTCCAAGGCCACTGTAACCGGCTACCTTCCTGAGAATGATGGCCTCAAGACTGCATTCAAGGATGCCGATATCATTGTGATTCCTGCTGGTATCCCTCGTAAGTGGAATCGCTACCCTATCGTCAAGTTTTTTTTTTTTTTTCACTTCATTTCCTTGAGCTCCTTGGCTCCTCTTTCCCCCCAACCAATTGCTCCGAAACGGAGCTTTGGGTTGAGAGCCTACAGTTGCATTTTGTCACATTTTTTCTTCTCTTTTTCCCTTGGTCTTCCTTCTTTTTGACGTGCATATCCCAACAATTGTTATGCACATAAATCCCGCCCTTGCTCTTAAACTGGATTGTAAAAAAGCAAAAACTCATCACCGGAAGCTATGGTTTATTAACTATTACTGCACTAGGCAAACCTGGCATGACCCGTGATGACCTCTTCAACATCAATGCAGGAATCGTCAAGGGTCTCATTGTTGCCGCTGCCGAGGTCGCTCCCAAGGCTTTTATTTTGGTTATTTCTAACCCTGTGAATTCTACCGTTCCCATCTCTGCCGAGACCCTCAAGGCTAAGGGCGTCTTTGATCCTAAGCGTCTGTTTGGTGTCACCACCCTAGACATCGTTCGTGCCGAAACCTTTGTTTCTGAGATTACTGGAGTGGCCAAGTCTGACCTGACTGTCCCTGTCATTGGTGGACACTCGGGTGAGACCATCGTTCCTCTTTTCAGCAAGGTGACTCCGTCAGTTACCATTCCCGACGACAAGTACGATGCTCTTGTCAACCGAGTGCAGTTTGGCGGTGATGAGGTTGTCAAGGCCAAGAATGGTGCTGGCTCCGCTACGCTTTCTATGGCTTATGCAGGCTTCCGGTAAGTCTAGAACCTTGATACTTCTTTATTAGGAGCACTTTTTAAGCGGGTACTAACACTCAAAACAGTTTTGCCGAGAAGGTTCTACGCGCTGCTGCCGGTGAGAAGGGACTAGTTGAGCCTTCTTACGTCTACCTGCCTGGCGTGCCTGGCGGTGCCGAGGTTGCGAGCCAAACTGGATGCGATTTCTTCTCCGTTCCCGTTGAATTGGGTGTATGTGACCAACTCTTCTATAACCTTTGGATTGCGGTAACTAACTTTGGCATTTGTACAGCGCGATGGTGTCGAGAAAGCCCACAACCCCCTTTCAGGCTTGACTGCCAAAGAAGATGTTCTTGTGAAGGCCTGCCTGGAAGGTCTGAAGGGAAGCATTGAGAAGGGCGTTGTATTTGCTAACAAGCCCGCAGAGCAAAAGTGAATAACCTTTATACCTCTCCCCCCCTTCCACCACCATAACATACCCCTTTTCCTTCCATCTACAGCAACACAGCGCGCATCATCAGCATTATTGGAGCCACCAATATCCCATAAAACCCAAAGCAACTCTCTTCTTCTTGCCTACACCATCACCCCACTAAACTACACCACACCACATTACATATTTTCCCCTCGCCCTTGCAGCCCAAAGTATCATGCAACAAGCAGCAATCGGCAAGCCGGGCTTTGTGTATGTGCGTTGTGAGTGAATATGTAGGCAAAGATAGAAGAGATTCTGGGGAAGTGCATGAGATGGATGATGAGCATACCCTCCCTTATCATGATGATATTTTGTTTTTTTTTTGTTTTATTTTCGTTTCATTGGCTTGGGTAAAGTGGGGGTATTAGACCTATGGCTTGTCAAAGAAAACCCTGTTCATACACCAAGACTCACCAACATCACCACGTAACTTGAAATTTCCATGGTTTGTGAACTCTGACTGATATCCTTCTTCCTCACTGCATAGGCTTTAGATATACATTGAGAGTTAATCTCTGTTGATACTTGAACTGCTGCAGTTTCAAGTCTCTAGGTTAGACATAGGCCAATGATCTGTTCAGCGGTATCAAAACATCTCAGACTACATAGGAACCGAAATGCACACACAGTGCTCTGTACCAACGACTTACATAATACAAGCTGCAAGTCGGCAGCTTCAAGGGTTGTATTGCACAGCGAAATAATGACACTAGCTTTTCTTAAAACAATAATAATATAATAGCAGGCTTTGCTCTCTCCGATCTGCATATGCATGTCTTGGGCAAGTCTTATGTTCCGTTAATCCCAAGCAGCCACGAATGAACAAAAAGTAGGAAACGAAATAAGCGGAAGGCTATGAAGTAATATCAAGGGCTCAAAGGAGAAAGGACATACATAGGATATCGTATGCGTGCAACTAACCCAAAGAGTGATTCTTAATATCTCACAACACATCATTATCATTCAGAAAATAAGGACAGGGAAAAGAAAACTGAATAAGAAACTCCAGGTGAAAACCCTTCAGTTCCCTGGCTTTTGTCATTGCTTTGTTGTCAGCGTTTTTACCTGGAAAATTGCTGTGGGCAGTTCACTTGTATCGGCACTGACTGTGGAATCAATGCCCATGGCTGCCAAGGCGCCACGCACAATGCCGCAGGGGAACCAGAGGAACTGCAAGTGTGGGGCAAACGAGATTAGCATTTGGTATGTACTCGAAGGTTCAATGTGTCCTGCCTTTCACTTTGTGCGTCCAGACAGGCAGACAAAACCGTTCGGTGATAAAGAAGAGAAACAAGCTACTTACTGGCTGCGCCCGCAGCACGGCCTGGCCACCAGCCTCAGCACTCATGCGAGATAATGGACGGAAATTGTTATCTGTAAGCACATACACACCCTAAAGAGAAAGTGTCAATGACTCAGATCTAGACCAACGCTGGGGTTTTAAAGCAGGTGGTAACTAGTGCCTCATCTTCCAAAAGATGCTTACTTACCCTATGATTCGTCTTGAGGTTGTCAATTTGTTTCCGGAACGCAAGCATCCATAGGTCCTTGCACAGAAATTTAATCACGTCCAGAGTATCATTGAACCGAGGCCGATCCTTGGAGAATCTGTAATGTTCCATAGTTAGTTGCACCGCATTTATACAGAGTTGTTACTTCTAGCTTGAGAGAAAACAGAAAGAGAGATAACAAAACAAGGGCCACGGTACTTACCTTTCCACAAGACCTTGTCCCACGCGATAGCCTAGCGATTCTAACCGGTAAAATACAGCATCTTTCTCTTCATCCTCGTCCATCTTCTTCACGGTGCCACCCGCACCTACTATGCCAGCCCCTAAGCCCGAGCCCAGCCCGGATTTTGCGGGCCCTGAGCTAGCCGAAGCCTCACCAGTTGTTGCGCTACCCCCTGCTTGTGGTGAGCTCACAGTGGCGCTAGCTGTGCTGTCGTTGGCGGGCGACGGCTCAGGCTCTAGGTCGTTGGTCACGCGAAAGGCTAACGGCACAAGCTCGATAAGCAGGAAGTCGAGACATGACGAGGCGAGGTAGGCAGAGTCTGGGTTCATAGATGTGGGTTGTGCGATGCTCTGGAAAGACATTTTGCGTGGCGACTGGGCGGATATTAACGGAGTATAGGTGGACGTTTGTTCGTTAAGAGGTGAGAGATCGTGCTATTGGAGTACGTAGAGTTTGAAATTCACTATATGATTTGAATGGCGTACGAGAAAAGGATCAACTTCTTAGTTTTCGTTAGGAGTGGGGTTTGCCACTGATTGCTACACAGATATTATTTGTAGCAGCTGTGAAGATCATGGATAGTCAAGATTCGTTTCGAGCGGCTGTTCTTAAACGTCGCAAGGCTGAAAGATATCTTTTAGTAATTAGAAGCACAAACAAAGACGTTCAAGGTTAAATGCTTAGGGGGGCGAAAGGACTCTCACAAACGGAGAATATAGAGAATCATGTGGGTTGTCGGGTGTCTCACCAGAAAGTCTTCCAGCGATTAATCCCAAGAGTTGAAGCTTGCATCTTTAACTGAAGCATGGGCAGAACAACGTGGGCGGTGAGCCAAGCGGCCCCACCCCCAATTTCTCGTGTTACCTAAACGTAACCCTATTTTGACAACCCTACGGATATTACACTGCAGATCCTCAAGCCTGAGAACAGGAGCGGCGTGCGGTATCAAGTCCCATCAGATTAGACTGACAAATAAGAGAGCAAATATCACGGGTACATTCAATAGGAATATGAAAAGAAAGTCTAGACAACAAACCCATGTAGAAGACAAAAAAATGTATACAAGGCATTCTGGGGGGGGGGGGGGGGGGGGGG